>VZZY01008118.1:280572-552148 GCA_013400335.1 Eurystomus gularis
TTTTTTGTGGATCTTTCTGGATTCTTACAAGCTAGGCATTGTTAAATGCACACAGATTTTGAATTTTTTTTCCCAATAGTATCTGGGGGAGGAGGGAAGGGGGAGAAAAGAGGGTTATCAAGTCAGTAAACAAAAGCAGACATTGTGCATATGAAGAAATGGCCCATCCCCTGAAATCTGTGGCTTTAAACAACTCAAAGAGGAAGGAAATTACAGCTGGTGCTTGCAGAGCTTCCACTTTCCTGGGCAGTGGGTAAAGGGCCCTGATATTCCCCACCTGTCTGCTCTGGGGCTGTTTTGTTTTCCCCTATTTACTTAGACACAAGAAAGGATTATATCAAGAGTGCTATTTCTGTTGCTTCTAACAGACTCTAACTGCAACATTAATCTGTTTAAAATGTGGCGGCTTTGACTTGTTGACTCAGTCACCTGTAGTTAGAGAATTAGTGCTTGCACAATACTGGAATTTATGTAATTTCCCCATTTTTCCTTTACTGATTTTATTTATTCTCATTCTACATTCTATTCCTGGCATTAAAAATCTCAGCTCTTTCTTTCTCCTTTTTTTTTTTTTCAGTTCAGCAAAAATGGTTATTTATAGACATGGAACAGTTTCTGCTTTAAATTAGACATCTGATTTGTTCCAAGATGTAGGTAGCAGGATTGACTACACTGTATTTAGCAACACCAGGGTTAACTTTTCCTATCAGGCTTCTTGCATTTGTTCTTGTTAGACTATCCTTTCTTGTCCTTGCCTGCCAACATCTAAAACACTATTATCTGATCCCTATAAATACATAGTTCTGCTCGTGGTGGGATTAATCATCTGACATGACTCTTCCAAAGCAGCTTTTGGCTTCCTTTCCCCTACTTACTAAGTATCTTCTACTGGTTGATCGAATATTATTTATTTTCATTACCACCAGCATGCAACATTTTTTGTCCAGTCTGTAAATCAAGCCTTCTTAATAGGCTCCATCCTCACAAAATTCCCCAGTGCCTATTTAAGTTAATCATTAACCACCATTCTTCCACCCTGTCATGTCCTTAACACATGGAGACAATGCAATTATGGGGATTTTGTTGTTGTTGTATTCCAATTGTTGTTTTGTTTGGTTGCTTGGGGTTTTGTTTTTGTTTTGGTGGTTTTTGGGGGTTTTTTATTTATTTATCTATATCTCTTTTAAAACTCTGTAAAACTCTGCCACTGGAATACAGCACTACACTTTTCAATTCCAGAACAGATTTGCAGCCTGGGTCGAAAATCAACTAAAAGGAACATTAAAACAGAGTCAGACTTTATATCCTTTGCATTAGACAACATGGTTTTATTGATTAACACCTCTTTGTATTGTGGATTATCTAGGGAAGTTCACCATTCTTTCATCTTCTACCCCAATTTTTAACAGAGTTCATGATTCTGACCTGATATATTCAGCAGCTCCAATGTGGTCTTCTGTTGTGCTCTTTCATATCCAATATAATAACTTTATGCTCTATACTGAACTTTATATTTCATTACGGTTTTAAATGAAAAGAGGGTAGATTAAGACTAGATGTAAGGAAGAAATTTTTTACAATGAGGGTGGTGAAATTCTGGAATATGTTGCCCAGAAAGGTAGTAGATGCCCCATCCCTGGAAACACTCAAGGTCGGGTTCCATGGGGCTCTGAGCAACCTGGTCTAGTTAAAAATGTCCCTGTTTACTGTAGGGGGGCTGGACTAGAGGGTCCCTGCCAACCCAAACCATTCTGTGATTCGATGATTATTGGGAGATTTTATTATCTCTTAGGTTCTGTTGTATTAGAAACGCCTTTTAGATTACATTCTCCTAAAAAAAATCTACATTCATTATAACTAACCCTTTCTCCTGTATTAGTCCAAAGACTACAATTACTGTCTCACATGAAAAGACCAGCAGCTATTGCCAGCATTCACTGTCCAGTTTCCAAGCCTTAAAAACATCTTCTCCATCTAGTTTTTCCTATGGGGAAGCAAGGGAAACTAACATCAGGAGCCACCCCTAAAATTCTGTGTCAATACCCAAACCTGTCCAGCACTATTGAAGGAACACAGAAAACCATGGAAACCCTTTTTTAAAGAATAGAGCATTTTAATGAGTAGATGCACTGTTAAGAGAACCTTACAGCAGCTGGCACATGTCCTGTAGACAGTAAATTAAATTGTCCAATTGTGTTGGCTTTGTCCCTCAAAAGATTCCCCTTTGGTCAAGATGCTCACCACACACAGGCACCTGACATGGGAGGTGCTCTTGTATTGTTTGTGTGACAAAAGAGAAATTCAACATCAAGACTGGGGCCATGTCCGAATACAGAAGTTGTTTCATTTTACCATTAGGAGCATAGCTAATACAACACTCCTCATGTAGAGGCAGTGTGTTTAATCTGGGGCTGGTGCACACTGCTCAGGCGTGGTGGAACCCCATGAGCAGGAAAAATCCTCTGGTCAGCATAAGCTCTGCCCCACAGCAATAGGAACAGATACTGGGCAGTGTAGATGGGGCTACAAAGCAAGGGCTGTTGCATCTGGGAATGAGCAGCAGGCAAGAAGAAATATTTTTACTTGCTAATGCCAACGTTAAAACCTCTGCATTGAATTTGCCCTGCTTTACTTCAAAGACTTGACATTTAGAAGATTCTTGCAAAAGATAAACAGTTTTCAATAGGAAGATTTTTGTTTTTCTCCAACTGAAAATGTCTTTTCCAGCCAACTCTCATTAAGGAAAAAAGTATTTCTGAATCACCTAGATGCCCAAAATTCCTTGGAAGTGAAAAGAACATAATGAACAGAACTTGCTTGAGAAAAGTTACCATTTTAAGAGTATGACAATGGAAATGTCATGTCCAGGTTTACACAGAAAATCTTCTGCAAAGTTGTGATTAATATAAAAAATTCCTGATTCAACATCTAGTGCCTCCTCTTCTAAGTACAAGTATCTAAATGAGCAGATTAATAAATAACTAGAGCAATGCCTATTGTTGCAACTCTGAGAAATTCACGACAGAGAATTGAACACTAGAGACGAGGGTGAGGGGAGGTAATTAAAACAAATTGGAAATCTTAATAGGTAGAATTAAAAATGGGGAACTTTCTATCAATTAGTAGTCCCAGTTGCCAAAGTACTTGTAGATGGCTTTCAGCCTAGAGGACTTCAGCTGGGAGGATCTTCAGCAGTACAATAAGCTCTGTGAGTGCTGACCCATAGTAAGTATCTAAACTAATCTTCATTTCGAATATCTGGGGAATTGTGCAACAACCGACTTTTACCTGAGCTGCTCTCCGGCGTGTTTTGCAGGAGGCTCCCAGCAGACAGAATAGAGCTGCTCACAAAGACATCAGTAATCTTCCCAACCTCGTCTGTTCTCATCCAGACTTGTATTAAAAATGAAAGAGCCGTGCTGAAATTAATGCAAAATACAGTTGGGAACATAATGAAAACTCTTTTCTGACAGTCCTTAGACTGCTGCAAGCATCCCTCATTTCTCTGTTCCAAAAAGGATATAATAGTCCTTTTTAGTGTTTTGTTATCTTTGAAAGAGGAACACATAAGTATTTTCTATTTTTTTTTACCATTTTTTTTGTAACCTAAAATGCAAATTGGATGAGGACAACATATAATGTCCTCGCTTATGATTTTTTTTTTTTTCCTGCAGAAAAGATACGTTCAGTATTTTAATAGCACCATCTGTCACAGTAGCAAGTGCCAAGCTGCAATATTGATCTTGTCACTTTGGGGAATGGTATGATATTTAGGATTATAAATAACATTTTTCTTTGCTCTGTTCATGTGTTTAGTTTTTATATAGAAACCAAACTCAGGAAACTACTCTTATCACCTAATAAGACAAGTACTTAGAACGCACAGCAGAGGTATTGTTAGGACCTGAAGCAGTATTTGTATTATTAGCTGTCACACCTCAGTAATGTGAATAACCTAATTGTTCTATGCAATTTATATATTGACAACTGTAGTCACAACTAAGCAAAGATAATGGCTTCTAGTGACTACAAGTTATCATTGGGCACTAGTTTTCTCTTTAAAAGAGAGATGGTTAGACTGATGAGACTTTAAATGAAGAACACTCAAGCTGAGGTTACAAAGAGAGCAAGTTCTGCATTTTTTGCTGTTTCATATATTGCACAGCAGCCTTGGGGTGTTTAAGGGCTCTGTCTCCTTCATATCACCTGGATTTTGTTTTAAGTTTTCATTTAGTCTGCCTTGGAAAAGAAGAGATGCAGTATGTACCTCATTTTTTATCTCCAAGCAGGTGCTCTGGGGAGGCCAGAATGCTAAGATCAGGTTGAGGTTATCATGAACCTGGAAAGGTTTCAGTGTGTTGAGCTGCTTGATTCAGAAAGAGACTTTCCCTGGCAGGTTGCTGACAAGGAGGAGGCACTTCTCCTGTTAATGTAAAGACTTGTGGGTGTTTCCTTGCCTCTGTGCATTTCTGGAGGTAGATGGATTTTTCAGTACGCTGGGCAAAACTCTGATGCTCATAGATCGTTGAAGACAAAGATGCTGGACAGATGTAAGGGGTAATGAAATTTTCCAAGTGATAATGATATTTTCCAGGATTTACAGGGTTGAATACTTCTGTCTGTAGTACTCAATTGGACATGATTAACATGTTAATAATATGCCAACATTTTTTTTTTCCTGCTCCACAGACTTTTTTCTTTTGGATTGTAAATTCTATGAATTTTATGCCTGCTATAGTAAGATTTCACCTGGGATTTGTAGTGTTAAAGTGTTAGAAGATAAATACTTTAATACTGTGTCTTTTGTTAGTAGTTCTCCTGCTGCTGAACATACATTTATCCTCTGCATGCCATTTCACTCACAACTTCAAGGCAGCACGTGGTGCTCATAAGTATTGCATTTTATAGATTTTCAGCAGTTGTCATTAAACATCTCACTTGGAAAAAAAAAATACCAAAAACATTTACACAAAACATCAAAGGCTGGTACTAAAATAATCCATTATAATCCTATTCTTCATTTCTCAGAGTCTGTGAAAATTGATTTCATCTGAGATATTGCCCAGCTATATTCAAGGTTGGTCCTTTTATCTGTTTCATTTCCTTTAACTTAAAGAGTTTTACTGGGGAAAAATAAAATCTAGTAAACAGTTTTCTGGATGCTGGATGGTGGGATCTGGATAGTCCATTCCCTAAATCATTGCTTGTTTTTGCTGCCTGATTACTCAGGCACTTGCTCAGCTGTTGCTGAGTGTTAGCATTTCATTAAAGTAATACCCGGTGTAGAGGACAGCCAGGCTGTAGCCATAGATGCAGTGAAAATATATAAGGATGGTACACTGAGCTGCTTAGAGAGGCTGTTGTATATAGATTTTCAAGCTGTTTGTAGTAGCATTCAACCCGCTGCTACTGGAGATTTCACATGTAAGTGTGTATATATAATATGGGATAAGGGTAGTGGCCAAAGTCTCCACAGTGGTCCTACCATTGCCTTTGGATACCAAATGTGATTCCTTTCCTATTGTTTCCTTTGCAAACCAAATGAGAGTCCCGGGTAGCTTTTAAACACTGTGTGAGGCTCTGGCAGGGGCTGATTTGGCAGCTTTTGAGGCCATGGGAAGTCTGGTCAGGCAGCGTCTAACCTTGTCCTGCTCTCCATAGACTGTGGCCATCAGATGGGAAGAACCATGGTCCGGCACAGTCCAGGGTCCCTGCTTCTTCAGAAACAGTGGATTAGAATAGGAATGGGCATTATTTTACATAGTGTTGAGTGGAAAAAAAAAAAGGATAATTATTTTGGATTTTTTTTTTTCAAGCAAAAGGGAATATCTGCCTCCCCTTCTTGCTCGCTAGCATAACTGTCACAGACTGCTCCTGCATCCATTACCATATGTCTGTCATTATTCAATGCTAGTGTTCTCCTATCTGTGGGTCATTGCTCACAGGTGCTAATTGCTAAGCTAACCTCCTTTACTGATGCCGCACTGGCTCTTGGAGCCAGTAATGCATGGCTGCAGGTGGGAAAAGGAGACAGCAAGAAACATTGCTCTGTTTGAGGCTTGACACAGTCAGCTTTTGTGTATATACTCCTCTCATGTGTCTGTTGGTGGTGGAGGGGAGCTATACAGTCATTATCAGCCAGCAGGGTGTTGTAGGGGACGGATTTTTACAGTGAATTCAACTCCCCTGGTGCCTTACACATCTGTCTGCCTTGCCAGATGCAGAAGGCAGAGGAAGCACTGGGCTGTCTGGGTTGGCAGGAACCAGAAAGAAGAAGGGTGAACTGGTAATAGTCTCCTCTTTTCCTTAGAAGTGACCTGCTTGGCCTGGGGACACAGCGGGGATGAGGTTCTGCAGAGAGCCAGGGCAGGATGATAGCTACAAGGAGCCGAAGGGGATTGGGTGAGAGCATGTTTTTGCAGGTAAACGAGCAGAGGGAATGAGGGGAAAGGATTACATGAATCTCTGTGATCAAAGAAAAGATTTTGTGTGCTTGTTTCACCAAGACTTGTATCTCCTCTCTGGGCTGGATAACACAACTAGCTCTCAAACAGAGATTTCTAAAGCAGGCACGGTTAGTTTTTCCCTTTCAATGTTCAAACAGGGTAGATGCATAAAGGTACCTGAAATGTCTGATTAAAACCAAATATCTCCCCTTCCACATGCCTGTGCTGCCAGTTGTTTCTAAATATAGAATCATAGAATCATTATGGTTGGAAAGGACCACCAGGATCATCAAGTCCAACCTTCTTCGTAACATCTCTGTAGCCATGAGAAGTTTTGTCCAGCTGTATGCAGCCTGTACAGATGAGGCTATACCAGAGACAATGGAGCAATTAATATCCCCAGGGAAGCAGAGGAGGACATGGTGAGTGTAGCAGGGAGAAGAGCAGAAGCGTTGCTCTGAGGAAAGGAAAGAGAGACAGGAACTCTGAGTGCAAATTAATTAAGCAGCAGATTTAATCTGAGGTTTATGGGAATGACTGTGAAAGAAAACATGTCAGGCTTATTACAGTTAAAGTATTTATATCTGTAAATAGACTGTACAAATTCAGAAATCCAAGAGGGCATAAAAAGCAGCTGTTTTGGAGATGGGAATATATGTAGGAAGGTGGACGTTCCTTCATCAGCATGCTGAGAGTGGCAAGGAAGGATTTGTGGGGCTAGTACCCAGTGTGATAGCTAAGGAGGGATGAGTGGAGAATGGTGCATGGTGTTATTTGTTAAGGAAAAGAAAAAAAATTAGGAAAAATGTTTTTCTCTAAGTATTAGCAGAAATAAAGACTAGAGGCAAGTGCATTGAGACAAGTGATCTCTGGTAATAAATTGTTCTGAGTATCATGACACCTCTTCATTAGAGAGGCCAAGAGGATGGTTAGAAGTGTAAAAATGCCAGTAACAACTGCAGCAGGACTTGAGGAATATTGTGCCTCAGTGAAGGACAGACTGAACTGTGTAACAGCAATGCTGCATGCAACTTCCTGGTCCTTAGTGTGCAACTGAGATCTACCTTTCTAGAAGTGATTTACAGGCTGTCAGGGGTCTCCCTTTCCTGGTTTGGGTGCCTCAGTGGAGCATCCAGAACTGAGGTGCTCTCTGATGCCCGATGGGAGGACTTTCACCTTGGCCTCAGTATCCTGAGGTGCAGCAGTTCCAGCACTTGCCCTGATTATGACACTTGCTGAATTTCCTGCCCTTGAAATGCAGATTTGGCAAGAGACAGAGCATCCATTGCATCAGCCACAGGATCCAAGGGGAGATGCAACCATGGAACAGTGGTGGATGTGTTTTGAGTCTAAAATGAGGCTCAGGGCTGCAGAACTTCTGGCTGTGACAGCTGCTGTTTGTAAGAGAAGTTTGGGCAGGTGACCTACGCAATCAAAGCATCAGAGAAAATAGGAATGGAAAGGATCTCTAAAGGTCACCTAGTTTCACCTTTTTGGCCGAAGACAAGTTTAATTATACCCATACTGTTCCTGAGAGAAGTTACATCTCCTCGGCCTCTGCCTCTCTAAATTAAACCATCTGAATTCTTTCAAGTTTTTCCTCAGATATGATGTATTTTTGGAAATCTGTGAGCTTCTTCTGAACTCTCTCCAATTGACTCGCGTCCTTCAACAGCCTGGGGCTGAGTGCAGCTGGTACCCTATACATGACCTCTCCAACTGTGGAGAGAACCAAAGATCACCAGTCTTGTTTCATGGCATTGATGAATCCATAGATGTATTCAGCTTTTCTTACCGATTTGGAGGGAGCATCTGCAGAGATCAGTTTAATGTCTTGAAGAACTCTTACGTTTGTGTTATGGGCCTTTTTTACTAACTTCTGTCAAAGCAAAATAATGAGCCAAGTCTAAATTTGAGAACTTGTAGAAATTGCCTCAATGTAAACAACTTCGAGTGGACTGAAAATTAGTACAAAGTTTTTGATAAATGACAAAGACTCCATTTACAAGGAAATGCTTATTGCATCTGTCTATGTTAGGTCAGGTCTCATTTAGCATCTTCATTTAATGATCCTGAAGAGGGAGTAAACAGCCTGTTAATGAATTTGTGTGTGATGCTTTATAGGGAGGAACTGTGAGTAATAGGCAGAAAAGAAAAAGACTACAAAGGGACATAGAGATGATAAACACTCAAAGATAATAGAGCTAATTTCATCTCTGTGTAACACAAATTAATGCCTTTGAGTGAAGTGGAGGAAGGGAATATGCTTAAAAAAAACTGGCCTAATTGAAAGCCTTTTATGAGAAAAGTAGACTTCTGTTTGTCATGTGCTATTACCCCCAGAAAGCTGAATGCCTGTTTGGACTGTTCAAGGAACAAGTCAAATATATGGGACATGGGAATCTCTCCTCTCTGACCGCTACTGGTCTGTGGGCTTTACTACCAAGGAGGTGTTTGAATATACACAAAAGCCAGTAGTGAAGATGAAGGGGGAACTGGTTAGTGAGACTGGATTAAAAGAACTCGGATGGGCTAATTAACCCAAGGAGCAGAGCAGCTACTCTGGATATAGGTTTCAGCAGAGGAAACTGAAATAACATAATGGCAAAAGGGAAGATGTGTGAGAAAACGCATTTGAGAATGAGGAAAATGGCACCAGCCATTATGAGTCTGAACCTGGTGCTTAGAGAAGTCTGCGTACTATATGGGGAAAAAACATTAGGGAAAAGCTGAATTGCTGGGAAAGATGACATAGAGGATAAGGGAGTGTCATCTTCATTCTTGTTTTAATTTATTTTAATTCTCCCTCACATTGTTATGACAAGAGTAGCACAGGAGGAAGCTTAACGTAAATGAATCTGGCCCTAAGAGTCTCTGCTGAGAGCAGGTTCCCTCCAGTGTTTCAGCCCTTCAGTCCTTTCTGCAGAGATGAATACAAGGATCAGACATCACAGAAACTCAAAGATTTGGATGTAAAGACTCACAGGTTTTCAGTTAAAATTATTTCATCTCTTCCCCTTGTGAGCACCTCAATGTGCTGGAGGTTTAAATAAAGAAAATTACCTATCTAAACTAGGACACATCCAAAAGTGTGTCCCAAGTGAATGTGTGTGTGTATATATACAGAGTGTGAGGGAATGTTTAATTAAGAGTTTCCTTTAGAAAAAATTTCAGGCCCTTTGTTCAATGCAGCTATCATTCTTATCACAGCACTGTTGTGAGAAAAACTTTTAAAAATTATAATAATAATGAAAAAATCTGTTTAGAGAAAAGAAAAAGGCATACAGAAATTAAGCTGGTCTGGTTAGACAGTAACTGGATTATAGATAAACAGCAGCAATGTCGTTAAATATCACAGAAACAATGTAGCAATGCAGAGGCCAATGAGGGCATTAAGAGACATGAATAGGGAGTGACAGATGAGGTTGTCACTGCAAAGAGCCTCCACAAGTTCTTTGCCATTAGTATTAAGAGAAAAAGCTGAAGGTCATATCAGAGACTAGAATACATTTTGCTGGGGGCAATATGAAATGCTGAAAGATTTTGTGATTATGCTAGAGCAGATAGTTAGGCAATTAGAACTGTTAAAATTTGACAAGGCACTGGGTCCTGATGAGTTAATCTGAGAACTGAGGCGAAAGCAGCAAGTGGAATGGAATGGTTTGTTGTTTTGTTGGGTTTTTCTTTTTTTTTCTTTTTCTTTTTTTTTTTTTTTAATCCAACCCCAAGAATGGGGTAGTTCAAGAGGACTGGGCAGAGGGGCTAATGCAGTTGCTATATACAAGCAAAGCTCATGAAAAAAAAAATCTATTGTCAGTGCAATTATTTGGTAAGAGTATAACTGACAAGGGAGAAGTGTTTCACTTCTACAAGTGCTTGATAGAAGATTGGTTGAACTCAGGAAGAGGGAGTTCTTGGCTTGTAAATTTACACAGGTTTCTGAAACATATTATTGCACCAGAAGACAAATGTCAAGCAAAGTCTATAATTTATCTGACTTCCCTGAAAGCATAGCATGCAAAATATTGATCTACTTAATAAACACACATTATCTCCTGAAAATGATTAAAAATTAGCTCAGGAAGAGCAAATAGTGTCAGTGATGTTGCAGAAGGAGAGAGAGAGCAGAAGTAGAGCTGGAGAGCAAACAGGAGTGATGCACTATCTACTAGCATTAGGTGGGCTCTTACACATCCTTGTGCAACATTTGCATTACTTTGAGCATTACATTTAAAATACTGTAGAGGAAAAAGGGGGAAATCTTGTCCTTCCTTCCAGTTCAATAAAGGGCAGGACAGGCCATCCAAGGCTGTTCATGATAACCTTTAGTCTGTGTAAAATCTTATGTCCGCCACTGGCAGAGGCTGCCCTTCAGGCACAATTATGTATTTGAAGGAGCTCAGCTCTGTCCAGGATGATGATTGGCCTCATAAGTGTTAATGATGGCAAACTAGATTGTTTCAAGCACAGCTGAATGTGATGTCAGGAAATATTTAACAGGAGATGAAGAATGCAGTGTGATAGTTTCAGTGTTTCTCTCTGCACTGGGCTCCTTCCCCAGGGAGACAGGAGCCCCTAGAAGCGATGGTAATGGCCAGCTGCCTATCCCCATCCTGTTTGTGATGTTCTGCTTGTCGTCTCATGTTTTGAAGTGATAGAGGTCAGTGTAACATCAACCCTGCCATGTCTGAAGGCAGTAGACGTGGACTGGAGGGACAACCTTCCCCCCCCACCCCCCCGGCTTTTAGCTGTGCACGTTTCTTTCTTGGGGCATTTTGTCTTCTTCTGTAGACAGGAAAAGCTGCAACGGGTTTATTGCAGGTTAGATTTTTATTCAAAGCAGATGGAACTATAGTCGGATCATGACATTGTAGGATCTGCCCCACAGTGTGAAGGGAGCACACTTTTTATGCATGCCTACACTGCAGTTTTCTGTGTTGCACACCACCATGTCCAAACAGCCCCTTTGACCCCTTGGACTGACCCAGCAGGAATGCAAATAGGAATTGTAAGTACTCAGCACCTTCAGGGATGTGGCATTGTGGTAATCTCCTCCTCCAGCATAATCTTCATAGCTGAACCACTGTTAATGTGTTTGCTATTCATCAATTCTAGCATTTAAATAGTAATTATTAGTGGCATATTCTTTTGGGTGATCAGCCCAAAGCTGCAGTGGAATAGTGTGACCTTGAGTTTTTCTGTAGACAATGGAAATTAGTTGATAATGGACAACAGTAATTGCTTGGATGACAGTGCACCTCTGGAGCTACATCACCACAATACATCACTGAGGCCAGGAGCTTAGCAGGTTTTGGGAAAAAAAAAGAATTAACAAAATGCAAACAAGATGTTAAAATGTATTAAAAACGGGATGGAGGATAATACAGGGGGTAATTATATTGTAATTATATAAATATAATTCAGCACTGTGGTTTCACTGGGACCACTGCATGCAAGGCTGGACTCAGAGATGCCTGATGAGTATGTTTTGAGGCTTGAGCAAATCTAACACGTAGGGAAACTATTAAATATTGCTGCTATTTGGCTTTGGAAAGGAGACTACAAAGATGGCATCAAACTGCAACACAGGGTTCTTCAGGTGTCAACTTGTGGGCTAGATCTAGTCCATGAAAGGCAAGTGTCCTGCAAGGAACTGGAATCCCCAGTTTTACCCCTTGCATGAGGAGAATAAAAAGTGGTGGATGAGGAGCTGAAGGCACTATGGAGAGATGTGTCATTCCACTGCCTGTCCCTGCCATGAAGAAGCATGGAGGGTGGTTGCAGACAGGGAAGGCAGTAAATGGAACTGTGGCGTGGCTGGGGGCTAGGAAAGTCCTGGGATGGGGGATTTGGGTGAGTGTTTGAGAGGTGCTAAGGTCTGAAGGAGTTAGGCAGAAATGATGTCCTGTAGGAGGAGATAGTAGGTTGTTGAACAAATGAAAACAGTCATTCAGCGGTCAGGCAATAAACAGTATTTCTGATGGAAGATATACAAAATAACCTTAGGGCAGGAGAAGGAAGGGATGTGTGTGGGGCATAGGGCCAAGGCACCTGAAAATTTGGAGTAGAAGAGAATGAAGGAAGGGGATGGAACTAAACAGATTATCAGGACATCTTGATCCCTTCTTCACATGCAGATGGCCATTGTTGAACAGATATATAGCTACCAGGGTAGCGGAAACCAGAGCAATGAGATTTCCCACTACAACTCCTGTTAGTTTCTTTCTTACCCACTGCCCCCAAGTATTTCCCTATGTCACTTGAGGGTCTGCTGCATGATCTGGAGAAGGGAAACCAAAAGCTTCTGAACAAGTGGAAAGTGTGATATTTCCAATGTTTGAGTTCAACTTGGACATTATTATGACATTATTTTCACACACAGAGCTTGTTGCCACGAGAAGGTGCCAAGAGAAGAATTATTCTAGGTTTGGGAAGAATTCAGAAATTTGTATCAAAACTACGAATGTTGCTGTTCTGATTAGCAGTAGCACATTTTAGAAGGGCTAGTCAAGCTTCATGACTGCAGTATTAGGGATGAAGATAAAAGCTAAGCAGGAAACACAGCATCCTTCTCGGTTTTTACACTTTCTGGAATTAATTATGCTTTCTACAGAATTAATTTACCCCCTTGTACTTTCTAGTCAGGTCTTCTCTGTGCTCCTGTGTTTACATGGAAAAAAGAGCGTTCACAATTATAAGCATCAAGATTAGAACTGTATAAAAAGAGCCTTTGGAAGGAATATTAATATCTCCTTGCAACAGAAAATCTGTGTGTTTAAGCAGGTTTGTGAAAGTCTTTTTGCACTTTACCCTGGCTGATTCTGGCTATCCTACTATGAGCTGCAATAAACTGATCATCGATTCAATCCAATATAAAGTGTTTTGTGGTTTTTATCTTGCCTGCAGATGCAAAGATATCCTTCATTCAGAAATGGCCTCACCTGTAAGGTAGCTGTACTTACAGCCTCCAATTCTATCACAGTGTTTGACAGATTGATGCAATCATTCAATTTAGTATTGCTGTATCACAGATAACGATAGCAAAAGTAACCGAAAAACAGAAAAAGCCTTTACATTTTAGACAAGCTTAAATTAATTTTTAGCCAGGCAGCCTCTTCAAGCTGAGAAGAAAATGTATAATTTCATTACCCTGTGTTAAACTGTTATTTTTCCTTTAGAGTTTCTCCAGCCAAAGCAGCATGAGCAAAATCTTGTTCACTTTAGATTTCTTTTTTTTCCATGAAACTTGAAAATGGGTAATATTTCTGTGATTCTTCCATTCCATGGTTTTATTGCTGAGACAATATTGTTTCTGTTACGGCTTGTGAGCAGTACTTTGTATCTGCTCTTAAACAGATCTGATGCGTGAAATGGTGATGTTCCTGTTCCTTTTTCCGGCTTTGAAGTTATTAGAGCTAAGTATTGTCAAGTTGCTAAACGTTTGGGTGGACTAGCTGCTGTACTGTCAGACCTGAGTGTTCAAGAAGTAACAATCCATACAAAAAAGAAAAGGAGTATTGGCATTTAAAATAAAGAAAAAGAGTATTGGCATTTTAAAAAGGAAAGTATTTTGGGGCCTCTTTATCTCTCTTCTGGATTTTGCACTTTTTGTGTTAATGAAGTCAAGCTTTCCTCTGTCTTCAGGAAGGCCAGAAATTGATTGTTGCCTTCTTTTTAACGGAATTTGGGCTTCTCACATGCCTGAGAGGTTTAAAGAAATCTCCATACAGCATTCTTTCCTAAAGATTTAGTTGTACCTTCTGGCAACCTCTCCAGACATGCCTATCCTCACTATCCTTTATCATAAATTCTTTCCTTCTTTGCGAATGTATTTTAGCCCTGAGTAAAAGGTTGATAGCTGAAGGAAATCCTGGAAAAAAATGGCCGGTGCTATTCCTTAATTGCTGGCCAACTTGTCATTAGGGGTTGCTGTGATTTGGGAAGAGCTGCCTCACTTCACCCGAGCAGTGACTGTGTTTCTGTAGTGGGTAAAGCAATTATTGTCAGTTTGTCTTGTAAATGTTGAAAGGCATCTGCTGTTCCTCTGAGGTGAATGGTGAAATGGAAATTGATGGTGATAATAAACATAATTATAAAGAAGGCTGCTGGAAAGACTCCTGATCTGTAAAGGAAAAGTGACATTTCAAGAGCTGTGCTACGGATCTAATGTGAATTGGTATTGCCTTTTAAACCACCATACTAATGCCGGAATGATATGTCTGATAAAGTCGCACCCATTATGTGACCCTATATTGCAAAAAGTTCTTGTTATATCAAATGTCTATGATAGCACAATGAATTGGGTTGTAAATTTTTTTATCTCTGCATCTCATTTTCAAATCTCTGCATTTGGGGTTTCATTGCATTTTGAATTGGTTGTTTTTTTAATACAGAAGGGAAAGAAGACAAAGACATTCCTTTTGAAACCTTTCCTGAGTTCTGTTAAGGCTGATGCAAACCATCACCAGGGACCTGTAGAGTTGCAAAACACAGAGACATATGAATATCTGGATTTGGTACAAAGTGTATGGCTTGACGTGCCTTCAGGATCTAGTCTTGCAAACAGTAATGTTGAAGTGGAAGAGGATGAGAACACCTATTATTCTGGAAGATTTGTGCTACCTGGTAGTTTATATGCCAGGTGTCTAGACTGAGGTTGCAAAGTATCAGACTTTAAATTAGAGACAGCTTTGTGCAAATGTCAGTGGCAAAAGAGTCTAGTTGAAAATAACTTTAAATAATTACTGTGAAATTAAAGGACTGTTTGGAAGTTGTAATCGAGTTTGATGCGTCATGATTATGTTATTGGTAGCCGTTCATGGCTCATCCAATGTTATTATTGTAGAATCAATGTTTTCATTTAGTGTTTACTGGATCATCGTAATCTTCTGTGGTACTTAATTGAATAAAACACAAGATTTACTTAGACTAGATGCAAGTACTAAATTTCTCAGAGGAAGAATGTTTTCACTTTGTTTAACACAAAGCATTCATTTATTTGCAAATGTAATTGATACTGGCTTGAAGAGCATTCCTAGAGTACATTAAACCGGACAGCTAGAACAACAGTATTAGATTTATGGCAGATGAGTGTAAATAGTGCAATATACACTGTAATGGATTCTGGACTGTAAATACGCCATTGTGTACCACTATGTATGGATCAGGAGTCTTACTCATGAAAGACTCTTTAGATGTGCATTGCACAAAAGGAAGAGAGCCTTGTACTTTGAATTACCTCCTGATACCTAGCACAAGCTGTACACTTCTGTAACACTGAGCTGCAGGGTAAAGTCCAGGTCCCAGCACCCAGCAAGGCTGTGGTTTTTAGTGTTTGAGCCCAGTGCGGCAAGTAGAAACACAATGTTGAGTTCAGTGGAGGGTGCATCAAACCTCAGCTACCGACGGAGGACTGACAGAGGCTGGAAATCTGTGCAGGGAACTGCAGCTTTTAAAAATCCTCGTTCAGCCCAAATGGAAATGTAACATCAAGGAAAGCTATTGAATGATGATGTGAACCATTCCAGCTTTTTGTATCTAGGAAAGGTACTTTGAAACAGTCTATGAAAGGATGGGGAGAGATGCAACGCTGTGCACACAGAATGAACCTTTTAACAGGGTGCCTCCAAAGTGAGTACTGGAAAAAGAAATGTCTGTCCTCTGTGGACAGAGAAACTCACTAATAGTAAAAATGATCTCTTTAGGAATAGGTAGCAGTGTTCTGGGCAGATGTCAAGCAGAATATTCTTCTTGGGACAGGAAATTTATTTTCAGCAGTGTCTTTTGTTCTGTTGGAAGCATCTCTAGCCCAAAGCACAGGGAACTCCGGACTGTGCAGCTCCTGGGTGCTATTGTAATACAAAAAAAACAAACAAAAAAGTTTTTTTCATGAAGTTTCATTACAATGAGTTCCTAATACGTTGACTGTATTGACTGCGTTAGTTATACTACAGAACTATTTTATTAATAGATACCTTTTGGTTTTGGCTTCAACACACAAAAATGGATTTTCATTTATACTGTGTCTGCATTGCATTTCTCTGACTGTGTAAGGAGGCTTTAAAATTGATGTGCATTGCACTTACAGCCACTTATAGCCACTTCACAGAGGCAGAGTAATGTCAAGGAGCTTTAGCGCCTGGGAGAAGAAGATGCGTAGGATTTTGCCAGGATGGAAGCTCTATCAGCCTTTTAAAGCTATCAAGTATCTTTGATTATAGAAATTTAAACCTCATTTACAGTGCAAAATCTAATGATTATACTTAAGTTTCTGTCTCCCAGAAAAAGATTTGTCCCAGGTAAAGTAACTACCCCTCTTTCCTCATGGAAGAAAAGTCAAAGTGAAGCAGCATTCTGGTACCACGCTCCAAAACACAATGTGGGCTCTGCTCTTTCAGCAAATGCCATCATGTATGATAGGATTTATTCTACCATCTGTGTTTATGTTAACTTCTGTTAACCTGACATACTCTTATTGGGGAGAAGATTAAGTCTTTTAAAAAGGTTTCTTTAATGGAACTGCTTGAATCCTGTGTTGCTACAGAATACATCTGTACCAAACAAAATGATACTGCAGCGTTTATTTAGCAAGGAGATATAAAGGAGTTCATTTTTATTACAATTCATGTTCTCCTAATAGACTAGTTGATAAGAAAGCATTAAAATGTAATGAAGGATAGACTAAAAAGGATTTTTTTTTTTTGCCTTCTATAACTACCACATGGGTAAAACCACAATCTCAGGCTAGTACCTAACTGGTAAGATGAAATATCAAATCAGGTGTATGTTATTCTGCTGCAAATACTATCTGAAGTTAAATTAGTTTTGAAGAAAATACCAAATAAAGGCATCCTTTCAAGACTACTGCTGACCATTCTGCTATTTTTGTAACTTTTAATCACATGCAGCCTGTCTCTGGCATCTATGAAAGGGGAAAAAAATGTTGAAAATAGATTAATGTTTTGGAAAGCTTGTCTCTTGAATTCATTTCTGGATGTAATTAAAAGCCTGATCTGTTAGTTAGAATTTTTCCATTTAATTTGACTTTGACTACTGGAAGAGACAAAGTGATCAGGCAAAGTACGGCTGAAGAATCCTGTCTATTATAGCTTTGTACACTAGTTTCCCTTTCATGCTGAGCTCAGATTTACCAGCAAGCATGAACATGTATACTTTTCCCATCAATCTATTATGCTTTCTCCTCGTATTAATCCTTTCAGAGTAGCTGTTGCTTGTTCTGATATCACCAAACTGCAACATGAGGTGAAAAGTAGTGTTCTGGATTGCTTTATAAGGCAGATGGAATTGATTTTTTTTTCCCCTATTGGCCAACTTCTATTTTCACGATTCCGTTCTCTTGCAGCTTAAGCCTCTGAATGGCCTATTCTGCAGGCACTTCCAACACCAGCAGAAGTCTTGATCTATAGAAAAGAATGATAGAAATGAAAAGACTGCTGATTCCATGAATAAATATAAGCCCTAAGCTGCCTTATTATCCCTGGAAAATAAGTCCAAAAGATTGTCTTTGGGTAATGTTTGCAATAAAAGGCTGATGGTATTCTCAAGTGTGATGAAAACTGCCCTTTCTTGTTTTAAAAAGTCTGATTTGTTTAGCAGAGCATGCAGTGATGGATGTTGTAACTTTATTCTAGTGTGAGTTCATGTACAAGGGTGAGACTTTGCAGGCTTTCCAAATGCAACACGTTGCAGTTGCAGATATTTCACAGGTAGAGCTGGGCAATGATCCAGGGCTTTACAGCACACATGGTTTACAGCGAAGCCTGATCCGAGCACATGGTATTGATCTGCTATTGCCTCCTACTGCTGACATTTAGGTGATGAGTTTTAAGTCCTTCCGCATCTCTTCTTGTAACTAGGCAGTAGGTTGGGATAACAGAAGGCTTGGCTTATAACTAAACAGGAATGGGCTCAGCTTTTGTCTCCTTGTGGACATTGTTGTTGTACTACAGCAAATGGAGGCAATCACATGTCACTTGGATCTGTGATGTACACATTATGTGATTTTTTTATATGTGTATATCTGATAGGAATAGTACATGTGTAATTACATGCAATTTGAGAGGTATATGAATGAGACGTGCATTAGTTATTTGTGATAAGCATATGGTGCTGTCAGGTACACTTTATCACACTCGAGCTCAGATTTCATATTCACATGTTTTCCTAAGGGATGTATGCTTGGCAGAGAAAGCACACATTCTTGTACAGCTTTTTTTTAGCTCCCAGGATTTGTAGGAGTTGTGTAGCAATGTTATGGAACTTTCTTTTAGCCTCAAAATATCTCAGATTCCCATCCTTGTGCTATTTTCTAAAGTAAAGGAGATAATAGATTTTTTTCTTTTCCCCCCCCCTATGGAAGAATTCAGAGATGTGCTCATTTATTCAGCTGTAGGCTACTTTGAAAGGCTTGTGTCATTACTACTTCTTCGTTGTCTTCAGAATATGGTAAAATGGAAAGGTCACAGATATATCAAGCAACAATATGGTGAAAACTCACCAATATGACAAAAACTCACCCATGAGAGCTGTGGAAAGGATGCATTTGTTGATTTGGATTTTGTGCGGGGAGGTATGATTAAGTTCTTCATGGTAAGTAGCTGTGTAATGTGTGGGGGGCTGTACTGTATTTTATTCATATTCACATAAAACAGTGAAGCCTTGCAAACTGTAGTGGGGCAATCTCGAAGTCATATTGAGTGACTGTGTAAGCAGATGTCCTCAGTCCCTTGACGAATGCTGCTCACCACTCCTGGGACCCTACAGCAGTGCTTAGACATCCAGAGCAAATATAGGTACCCAAGTCACTGCCACTTACTTTTACTGCTTTACCGTTCCTCTGCCTGGCTGTGAGACATCAAAGAAACAAATGTGTCAGATGGGAAGATGCAGGGCATAGTCTTGAACCCTGTCAAGAGGATTTTTTTATGCTCCCTGTACATTTTGGACATCCTGCTGCTCCTGCTCTTGTGCCACTGACATTCAGCCTTTTTAAAGGCTTGTTCTTGCTTCCAGTAGGGACAGGTAGAGGCAAGGTTGAGGTACTCTTTGTCATTTCAAGTAGAGATGTGAGGGCTTTCATACCTCCTCTGCTTGCAGCACATTGGGATCTGTGTAAGCTGCCCTTGCTCCAGCCCTGCCTGAGTGCCTGAGGTGGCATTGCTGAATACCTGTAATTAATGAACATTATGAATGCTAAGTAAAGGATGTCTTATCACCTTTTAGAGGTCTTCTCCTGTGCTGAGACCCCTACTGTTCTCCAGAAGGTTTCAGTAGGATGTGTCGGATATATAGACCTTGTGCATCCCTTCTGTATCAGTTCTCTTGTGTTACAAGCAGGTCAAATAAAGGGATGGGAACAGGACCTTGCTGCTACATTGCTTAAATTAGTTATGCTATTTAAGTTTGTATTCAGGCAGTTATGTTTTGTATGTGCTCGCACATCAGGCAGTGAGATTTCCACTTTCTTTACTGTGTCATCTGGTTTCAAGTGAGTTGGGAATCTGGTTTGCTAGTCTTCTCAGAACTGAGGAGTACCTCGCTGAGGCAGCTGAAACAAAGACTTAGTGCTAGTAGGCCTTCAAAAAGCACCTCGCATCCTCTGAAAATGAAACCTCTCAATAGTGCTCCAAGTGGCGCATCAAAACTGACGGTCAATTTTTAAAACTTAGAGCAAGGCCTTGTTCTGGTTTCTGTTTGCCTCGTCACAAGGAAAGCAGACTACTGTTGTTGTACTAGAAGTCAGTCAACTCTGTTTAATCCTTTCTTTCTCTTTTTTTTTAGTAAAGAAATAACTTCACCTCTGTATTAGGGGTGCTGGGTAGACTTTTCCATTTGGCCCATTTTCCATAAATAGCATTTCCACTAGAGGGCATTAAAAATGCTGGTAACAAGTTTTAGCCATCCTCTGCTCTAGTTTGTGTACTGTGCAAGACCTGCAATCCAGAAAGGTGAATGCAGGGTGGGCACTGAGGCACAGAGGGGCAACGTGAGTGAAGTGACGTGTACCTGTGCACCATTTGTTTCATGCAACTAGGGAACTAAAGTTATGCTTTCTGCTTCTTCCTTACACCTTCAAAGACTCAAGTACAGGAATCTGAAAATATTTTGGGTTTGTCTTCTCCAAATATAAAGATGTGAAGCAGACAGGAAAGTCCTTGGATCATTTTGTGTCTTTTTTAGAGAAGACAAGTGTCTGCAATATTTCCAGTGTTCGGAATTTTGAAAAGGCTGGTTTGGGCTGGTGGAGAAGCTTGCGTACCATAGAGTTAGTAGAAATGCAGCAACCTATGTTTACCATAACAGATTTCATCCCAAGAGATCTAGAAACACTTGAGAAAAAACATGCTAGTATACAAACACTCACAGTTTGTATTGTGACACTCACAATTACTCACCAGTAATTGAAGGCAGGACAGCCACAAGCCATCCAGCTCCAGTGCCCGTGTTGGGGAGGCAGTAAACTCCAGTGAAAACCCTAGTGCAGGTGCCAGAGCTTACACTTTAGCCCATCTTAGTGTTGTTCGGGAACATTTGTGAGAAGTTATCATGAAGTTCAATGTGTCACTCCTTATCAGGGTCCAATGGTCCCACCCTTTGCTACAGGTGGTAGCAATCCCAAGGAGATCCTCTCCACTGTGTAAAGCTGAACTCAGCCCTGCCCAGCCTACAGGATCCCATGCGCCCACCTGTCAGGTTTTTAGTTCAGAAACTGAGGACTTTTGGTCCTTATGTCTGCATCACTAGTGAGACTTCATCAGTTGTGGTGATATAACTTCTAACTAAATATAACATCTTTTAAATGAATGTACCTTATGTGTATCTATCTGCTTTAACAGTGTCAGTGTTGTCCATAACTCCACTGTTGAAAGAGTACAGGTCGTGTTGCAAGTTCAAGTAATTTTTTTCTTTTTTTTTTTCTTTGTTAAAGCTGATATCAAAGTAAATGACAAATAACAACCATTGCAATGAAAAGTGTACTTCATAAAACAAATGCTTAAAAAGCCACTTGCTCCAGCTGTGGCTTTTATGTACGACGATCTCTCAGGCAATTGTATGTGCTTACATAAGAAGTCTTTCACAACATTTACATTTAAACCCGTCATCAGCTTATAGGCAGATCATTTATTCATCCTGTAAATCACTGTTACAGCTAAAAATGGAGATGAGGCTCTCCCTTTTCCAAACAGTAGGCTGCTAAATAGCCTAATATGTTTGCAGCTGTTTTGAAGATGGGGATTCTCTGTTTGACAGTAATTTGGGGGGGGGAAGAAGGGAGAAGGGGCGGTTGTTATCTCTGTATTCTCATCACCTGTGGGCTCTTTTACATTTTCTGACCTGGATATTTGAGTTATGAAATATATATTGTGGCTATTCTGTAAAACAGGTTTAAGTAAAGAGGAAAAAAAAAAGTAGGGAGCAAAGAAATATATCTTTCCACTCCTAAAACGACAGTCAAAAGGACTCCATACCACATCAATGAGGAAGGGATTCAGCTGCTACCCAGAAATAACCAGAGAGGCAGGGGAAAAATGTCAGTGAAGACTAATCCCTGAGATCGTGAGGAGCAGAAATACTAAGCCAGACTGTGAGGAGGCAAACTTTGCAAAACCAACTTGGAGATGATTCACAGCTGGCACTGAAGTTGGGGCCTCAGAAGCCTCTCTCGCACAGATAAACAAGCGAGAAAGAGGCATCTGTTGCATTACAGCTGCCAAGGTCACACCAGCAGGAACAGGCGGAAGGAAGAAAAAAGCCAGCAGTACGGTCCACATTCCTTGCAGGGATAACACGGTGCCAAACAACTATGGCACTGCTAATCATGTGCCTTTGAGGCTGGAATGATATATTGAAATATATATGCAAGCTCAAAAAATAATCCCCCAGTGGATCAAAAGTAATGTTTTTGAAAAATATAATCCACTTAAATAGGAAAGTGTGACTATCAGTACATACACTTGATCTTTAGGATAAGCAAACCAAAGTGGGTATGTAATCCAGGAGTGAGAAGGGCATGAGTACCTGCTGTGTTCTCCAGAGTCACGCTCCAATTTAGGCAGGAAAGTGCTATGCAAAATAGCTCTAGCTGCACATGAGTGAGCAGACTTCTTCACAGCTTGGCATCCCAGTGTTGTCTTACTTGTTTACCATGAACTGTGGGGTCCTGGAACTTGGAGCAGCAGCAAGAAACAGGAAGTAGCAAATTATAGTGCTTCAAATGTAACTATTATAATCACTTTAAACCACTTTCTCATGCTCAAGTTAAAAAAAAAAAAAAAAAAGGCAACTTAGTGAGGCTTGGGTAATGCACAAATAGTAGCAACACCATGGGCTGTTATACAGAGCCACAGGTTGCAGCGCCCAATGGCTCTCTGTCCTCCCCTGTCTCAGATAAAAGGAGTTCTCAGGCTTGTAGGAACATTTTGAAGTGTATCCCCTGTAGGAACAGATATTAATGCAAATAACTAATTCACGGCGTTGACTAAATAAACTAGATTTGATCTGTTAAATTAAAATACTGCAGCAAATTGATGTCTTAATTATCTTGGTCCTGGGCAATGGAAATGGGATGTATTTTTATCTGTAACTATATTCATAATCTATCATTGCCTTTAGCATGTTGACAGAACCTTTGAAATCATTCTAGTGGATCCCCAAGCCACAGAGGTCCTCAGTGGAGCCTCTGAAAATTCGTCTGAACATAGAGACTCCACTGACACTAAACCTTGGCAGAACCAACATAGTGGAGACTACCAGACAGGGGCAACAGTAGCAGGGTGATGCAAGATAAAGCTAACTAATACATATTTTTAAGGCCAAAGCTTTTTCCACCTTTATAATAAAATTATTTTTTGATGCCCTGTGACGAGCTGAGAAGTCTTGGCAAAGATAAGGATTAATTTGGAACAAGATTATGTGGTTTTGTGATGTTCTAATGGGAAGAAGGTTGAGAAGCAGTGGTGTGGGGATGGTGTGAAAGCAAGAGATGCTCTGCAGCCTTTGCAGAAGTAGGGCTGATGTCAGCTGATCTACCATCCGAGTGTTTCCAATTCCAACTGGGGACATTGCTGTGCAATAATGTGATATTACTGTTGCCACATTCTTGGGGAGGGGCAGGGCACAAACTGTGCTTTCAGAACAAAACAAAATTAAATTCTCCCTCTCCAAAGCTTATTCAGATCAGCACACAGCAGAGATCTCTAGAATGAACAGCCAGGATGTCTGGCTGCTTTTTGCAACATCTAAAAGCATAAACTCCTGAAAGAGAGTTTTCAGCCATGCTGCCCTCATGCTGCTCTCTGTTCTGCTCTGGCATCCCTTACATAAGGAGTACTTGACCTTCAGAACAATCTGCGGTAGAGGAGCACAGAACCCTGAAGTACTCACTGTATCTGGGCCATAGAGGTCCAGAATGAAAAGGGGCTGTGCCATTGCCTTTTGTGTGGATGATATGTTGGCACTAGGACTGAGGAGAGTGAATTGGTCACCAGCATGCCTTGGCACACCTGCAGGACTGTGATGATGCCATGAACAGCCTGCTTTGTACAGACACTTTCCTCTTGTTCCTTTTCAAAATTCTCTAGGAAAGCTGGAATAGTGGGTCAATAGGGCAGCTGCAAATATATTAAATCTGACTTGGAGATTACATGGATTTACCTTTTTGGGATAATGCCATTGGTCTTAGAATGGGTCTTAGAAAAGAATTAGTCTTCTTCTCTGGAGACTTTCAAGACCCATCTGCACGTGTTCATGTGTGACCTGCCCTAGATGAACCTGCTTTGGCAGAGGGCTTGGATTAGATGATCTCTAGAGGTCCCCTCTAACCCCTACTGTTCTGTGATTCTGGGTCAGGTAAACCATCTTCTCAGATAGTTGCTGCAGAAGCTGCCAGGAGCTGCAAGCCTCATGTCCCCACCCTGCTGTGTCTCCACCCTTCCCTCTCTGGAAAGCAGCACAGATGCATACTGAACACTGTTCCCATTTCATCCTGTGGTCCTGTTTTGATCTAAGCTACATCAGTCACCTTTCAAATGACTCAATACTAAAATCCATGGCTACAACATTTTTACAGGCACATCTCACCTTTTTTATAGTAGATATCTGTGCTGGCAGACTCCGTCTCTCTTCCTGAGTTAGCTTACTAACATCTACTACCTCCATTTACACTGTATCCTAAAAAAAATGTAGCCCTTAGGACTTTTCTGTTGTAGTCTACCTGTGGGTAGGTTTTGCCATTGTCATGGCTTGCCAGTGTGGGTACTTTCCTGGGCCATATGTCCTCCCTCAACTAGCAGTAAACTAGCCAAATGTTTGAGAACTGGTAATGAGTGTGAAGCTCAGAGGGACTGTGTGTACTAAAGCAGATCATGTGGCATGTTCTCCTGGAGGTAGCACATTACCACACCCCAGGTAGTAAAGGTTTAGACCCACTAAAAACTTCAGATACGTAGTGCTCCGTGGAATCTAATATTTCTCTGGAGAAGGGAGAACATTAGCAAACTGTGCAAAGGTATAGTTAATCAAGCAGAATTATTTTCTACCCACTCTGCCCCCTGGCTTCAACTTCCTTGATGTGGTAATGAAGGGGGAATAAATAACCTGTTGTGGTACAGCCAGAACTCCAGGTTTCAAAGGAGCAGAAGGGTCCTGCATCCAATAACAACACCCGCTGCTGCTGCTGCAGGCTTATTACTGCCCTTGCTTAGTCTGTATTCACTTGAACAGATGCCTGCAGCTGGAGGGCTCCCTGCGAACACAGGCTGCTGTTGGATCTGGCCTCTGTAACATGTAGGGGATGGGAATGCAGACAGCAGAGACCTCTACCTATGTGGAGGAGAAGAATCAAGAATGGTCTTAGCAAACTGATCTGCTTAAAAATGTTTGGGAGCAATGTAAACTGCTTCTTTCTCTAGTATATGTTTCTGCAATGTGTGGTCATAAACAATGGTTCTTGTGCTTTATCTCCTAAGAGTTCATACGTCTTCAAGGTGATGACTTTTTAATGTTTTAGCGCACCTTGTCTTCCAGAGCCGTTGCAGTGCTATTTTCCATTTGGCAACATGCAAGGTTTGCAACAAGCTTTGAGCGAGCTTGGTGGTGGTGGCAGACATGCTCTCCAAGAACTCCAGTGAGCATTTTGAGACTGATCCCAAACCACAGTCCTATTCCTGCCAGTCTCAGGAGGATGAAGCACTTCACTTCTAACAGGAAAGGCTCTAGGACATGTGTGACTAATTTGTTACAAGGTAATTAAAAATTATCTGTCTTACTGCAGTGCTGCATGAATTTGTTGAAACAGGCACTCTGGGTGAAGATGAGTTGAGAAGCTGGGAATAGTTACTTTTGGCGGTCACTAGTTCCTCTCATGATGGGAGGGAAATTGCTGTCAGTCCTGCCATGGTGCTGGAGGAGCTAACTGATGTCATGTGGGGATGCCATTCACGTGGCTGTAGCTGGCATTTTGAACGTGCATCTTTGTTAATAGGGAGAGCTGTCTGTGCTCATAGAGGTGCTCCTGAGTTGTACCAGTGGTGACACAGTGTGAACTACTTGGATTAATGGACGATGCTCACGATGGGAGTGCAGCTTGTGTGGCAGGGAGTGAGCCTGGAGATAGACCCTTTGCATAGCCCAGGGAGCCAGTGGAGACAAACTTGTTGCTAATAATGGGTGGTAGGGGATGAACAGACTAATGCATCTTCAAACCTGTCAGGCAGGAACAATGTGCTGCCTGTATCCCTGTGATCAGCTGAGATGCTGTGGGGTGGGGTAGATGGGAAGGTCATATTCCCAGGGTCCTTCTCTGCAAGTGCCTCCTGCAATGTCCCAGAGAGCACTGTCTGTGTAAATCCTTCTGCCTGGGCAGCTACTGGGGTTGGCAGATACTGATTCTTGTCCTGTGATAGGATAGTATTAATCTTTCATAAGCGATGACTCAGGAAAGCAATAAAGATGGTACCCTAACATAGCACAGAGGTCAGGATGGATGGCCTCAGCCCTGCTAATATGTGAGCAGATTATGCTGTGCCTGTTAGTAACGAGTATTTCTGAATGGTAATGGCCACTGCTTCCTCCTCCAGCATCTCACCAGCAGCTGTTTGTCAACCTCTGAACCCCTTTGATCAAGGAAGGATGGTGGCAGAGAGCTGGAGGACATGATTGTCTCCTGCTCGATGTCCTCCTGGCAGCGAGCAGCAGCTTGTGGCCATCTGAGGGGCTGAAACCCCCTGCACAGGTCAGAGGAGCCACTGGGTATTTCAGTAACGTTAAGGTAACTGTGCCAAAGCACTAGGAGATGCAGAACAGTCAGCATCGTGATGCAGCTACGTAATGAGGCTAAGCCATATGTATTTGCATAGCTAACTGCTGGAGCAATTAGCACAATTCACTTTTTATGTGTCCAGCAACAAGCTTATTGGAAAAAAATCTACATTGCAAGGAAGAGTGGCTATTTTCAGAGGTAGTGAATACTGTGTGTCTTAAATTGTTAACTGTGAAAGAATTCAATACACATGGGGAAGGTGTACAAGGGTAAACAGACAGCTACAAATATATTTATTTTCAATAACAGTGCAGTTAGGTTCAGTGATTGCCAGTGTAAGTACTGAGTGGTCAGGGACTCAGTAAATGGTCTGTTTTGAAATGGATCTAATTTGCAGAAATTTCCAGGATCTACTTTAAGGAAATTTTTAAAAATCCAAACTACAGTTTTGTTTTGTTTCATTTTAATTCCTCTTGGAAAGAAAAATAACAGAAGTGTGTCATAAAATAAGCCTTCATTACTACCCACAACAGGTAGAAAAATAGACCAAGCCAACTGAAAAATTCAAACTGATCCCCTTATATAAGACCTTGAAAACAATTCTGATAGCTGGGGAAAAATGTATGAGCAAGAATAACCTCAGTAGAAACATATACAAAATATTGTGACTAAAACTATTGGGACTAAAGAGATGAAATTACAGTGTAAGCTAGGACTGTGTCATAGCATAACCCAGCAAGAGGTTGACACAGGCTGTTAGATTTAAATGTAAATTATTGCTTCTTGTTAGAGAGGTGCTATTCACTTGGTTTTTAATGAGCTGGTGCCTGGGCCCAGGCAAGGTTGTCCAGTTTCCTACCAGCACAATTCTCTGCTGCAGATCTTTTATGTCGTAGTTTCTATGAACTGATATGGTATGTAATGGTGAAAATGCAGAAAAGCTTAGGTCATCTGAGTGGTGGCTAGTAGGTGATCTCTAGGAAAACTTGGCCTTGCTGTTGATCTGTCCCTGAACCAAATATCAAATTTATCCCAACTGTAAGGAGATTTTAGCAGGGTTGTGTTCCCGCTGAACATGACCTTGTATAGTATGTTTGTGCTGTAAAATTCAGGATCAAATGGGGCATAATCACTTACTTGTCAGATAAATACTCTGATGTTCCCTTTCCCTAGCTGGTTATCTGCAGACTCAGCAGAGATCCCAGTATCACGTGAGTGAGAAAACATTTAGCTTTCTACAGCACCACAGCACTGACGCGAGCTCCGGGCTCAATCCAGACCAGTATGTTGGGTGTGCTGGGATGAGGAGGGGAAAAGCAGTAACGTGGCAGTTTCATGCTGCCTGATGCTGAGGTGAGCCAGGGGTTGCATCAGCCCCGAGCAAATATTGAACAACCTTCGTGCTGCTCTAAGTTTTGTCCAACTATGTAAGGTCCCCTGAGGGTTACTGGAGAGTGGTACTTGCTTTATGCTTTGTGCTCAGGCACACCCCGTGTCAGCTCATGCTGACAGCAGGGTGGGTGATGGGGCCAGGGAGGCTCGTTTGACAGCTCCAGCGTGTTGGAAAGATCTCAGTTATGGCAGGGAGCCTACAGGAAGGGAGCTACGGCAGCGTGGAGCGGAGCAGGCGGTACATGCTGGTGTGTCACCCTGCAACACGACCTACATGGACCTGCAAGTGCTTAGGGCTCAACCACCGTGTCAGAAATGCAAAGTGGCCTCCCCGCATCAGGGAGGCTGGGGGCAGGTGTTACCCTGGTGGACGTGCCACCCTTTGGCAGCGAGGCAAGCAGCTCCCGGGGCAGCGCTGGTGCTCTCTGCATCCCATCGGTGGGAACCTGCTTCCCTGGGAGCGCGCTCTGCACCCTCCAAAGCTGCCGTGGCAGCGGGGCAGGGGCTGCTCTTGGCACGGCTGTCCTTCACAGCCGGGGCATCGAAACCTCCGCACCTTGGGAGAAGACGAGAGCGCGTCTGCCAGAAACTCCGCATCCGCGGGACTCCCGTTGCCGGCATCGTGGGGAACGCGGGGTTGAATTCCTGAGCGTTGGGCGCCGGTGGCCCTTTTGCCCAGGCTGTAGGAGGGGAGATGACTGCCGAGCTCCCGCTCTGCTCATCGCCAGCGAGTGAGCGGCACGTTGTGCTCCGAGGCGGCCGGTGCATGCGCAACGGGTGAGCTGCCGCCGTGGAGGTGGGGAGCGAGGACCACATCGCTGCCTCCCAGCTCCGAGCTGCCAGTTGCTGGTTGCCAAGCAGTTATCATTGTTTCTGTGACGATTGCAGAGGCTGTTGCTAATTGAAGAAGCCCCCACAGCATCCTTCTCTCTGCTCCGGCTTCTGCTTTTATTTTAGAGGCTCCAGGGGGAAGACAGCTAGACTAAGTGCTTTTTTGCATCGCATTTTTATTTATTTCTTTTTGTGGGGGTGGGAAATTTCTCAGCTGATGATTAAGTGATGGACTAGTTACTCATCCCTTTAGTCTGTGTGTGTGTGTGTGTGTGCGCGCGTGTATGTCTGAACACACACAGACAAGCTTACACACACACACTGTAAAATCCTGTTTGCCACTGCAGTGGGCACAAATAGGTGAGCATGACTACAGCCAAGGAGCAAAATGCATCAGGGAAACAAGCCCAACAACAAGAACAGGTAATGCTTATTTTCCTCAATTTCAGACAAATACAGATTTGCCTTGTATAGCTCTGTGTTTCTTGTACGGTTGGTTTCTTATTGTTTTTCATCTTTTTTGGTGTGCGTTCCTAAAACTGTCAACTGAGTCACCAGTCAGTGGCAGGAGGAAAGTATTGTGTAGCTGGGTTCAAGGTCTGCTTTCTCGGTGTGTGTGGAGACTGGGGGGGGGGGAAGCTGAAATTGTGCTATTTTTAACAGCCTACACCTCTCGCTGAAGGCTGTAGAGGCTTGTTCTGTAACTTGTTCCTTATGTGCATGGCGGGGGGGTGAGGGATGTTGGGACAGAGGCCCCTTCTTGCTGGAGGAAGGGAGTAAGGCTTTTTCACAGCCTCTCTGCAGATGGATATAAAATGGCAAAAGTGGGTTTCAGCTTCTTACTTTGGTCATGCACTTTCAGGGATATATTTTTTTCTTCCTGACATTTTCTTGGAGGGACACTTCAGAATACAGCGTGTTCTCAGGCTGTGCATGTGAAAGCAGTGATGGCAGGGGGTGGGGGGCAAAAAGCAGCTGTAAGTAGGTGTAACTCCCATAGACTTTGGGGAAAATTGCAGGGCTCACACCATATCTGAACTTGATTCATTTCTTTCTCTTGGTAGATGCTCTACGTGTTTCTGTAGAGGTAGAAAGTTAAAGACTTAATTATGTGTCTCATGTCTGTTTTTTAGAGGGTATTCCTGTCTGACTGCACTTTACCAGGACAGAATGAAGTCAAAACTTGCCCTGTCAAAAAAGCAGTGGGTGGCAGAAAAAGGGGACATATCCTCAGCTGTAACGGACAGGCGTAGTTAAAAAGTGGTGGCATAAGGGGAAGGCTGGTTGCGATCTCTAAGCTCCAGCTCAGGATGGCAAAGGCTTGTGGGCTCCTGGTGCACCAGCAGATCAGCAACTCCATCCTTTTTGGCACCAGCTTCCCCTCCCTGCGCTCAGCCCCCAGCCTGGGGGAACCGCAGAGAAGCCCATACGCTCCAGTTCTTCAATTTTCCTCATCTCCTTAAGACATTGGAAGTTCACCGCTTTAATCTTCGGTTAGGACAGCACGGGAGGATAATTTAAACAGATCTCTCAGGGCACAAATTAGTTCTTAAAATAGTTCTTCCTGGCTTGATAGGCTGAGAGCCTCACATGTTGTTTTTCTTTCTTTTCTTTTTTTTTTTTTCCTTGGTGCTTTTATTTTAGGGAATTGGGGAAGGGGAAAAGCATGGGAAGACATGAGGCACCACAAGTAGCATCATATAATCTGCATTTTCAGGGTGACATTTTACTACTGGCCGAAATAGGCTCAATGCTTCAGTCAAAACAAGAAAATAACTTTGATACTGAGGGTAAAGAAACTGTCTCTTCATCTAACCTTGTATCTGTTGGGCTTTGCTGACCGTTGCTTTTGGAATATGTATCTTTGTCGTTTGCTGCAAATTAAAATTAGTCTCGCTGTGTTTCTGGGAAGCAGGGGTGTATAGGTGCCTTTCCTGAACAAAGAGAGCTGTGGGGCTATTCCCTCTTCCTCCTTAAAGCTGTGTAAAAGTGTTGGGCTTTGTAAGCCAAGAAGTGTGTTGGTTGCCTTTTATAGAGGAGCAGTGTTTCTGTTTCAAGTAGTGTTACCTCCTCAATGCCATTTTGTTACTGGCATGCCGTGTCTTTGCTACTTTGCACTTCCCATATAAACTGTGAGATGCCCAGAATACGTCTTTAGTATTATGCAGAGTCTTGATTGAATATATTCTGTAACTAATGGAGTTTCAATTATACCCATATGGTACACTTAAATATACTGAAAATACATGCTTTCTCAGCTCTGCTCGAGTGTGAGCATGAAGCAGAAATATCAAGCATATATTAATATCAATGATATTGATGAATATTAATGTTTGAGTCTGTAAGCAACTTTGCACTCTCCCATAATTTATTTTTTTTTTTCTGTTTTCACAATGCATTATTAGTAAATTGGTGTGACAGCGGGGGGTTGAATCCAATCTGTGTCCATTGATTTGAGTGCACTTTTATCTTCCAACACCAAAAGCAGATCTAAATCCTTATTTTATTTAAAACAGTTCATAACTGAAAAAGGCTATTTCCAAATTCTATTTCCAGCTGAAATTCTACTTCCAGGCTTTTGCATCCCATGAATTGCTGAGATCTTTTTCTTGCTAAAACTGATCAAGAAACTGAAAATCGTAGCTGGGAGAAAACTGAAGGCAAAGTGCTAGTCTATCTGTAGAGGACTGAGTGTTTTTCAGAAGCAGCTGCTGCTGTCTTAAGAGATTGTGACTGTCCCTTTTCTGTCTTCCTTGCTATGACATTCCCTGGATCCAGAGGCAGGCAAGTGACACAGTTGGCTTAAGTCTATGCTGTGTCCTACCATGCTAACCCAAACAGAAGCTGTGCACAAAAAGATGCTGCAAGAACACGGTGGAGAAAGTTTGAAAACATCTGCAGAACCTTTGTGGGCATAAATTTAAAAATCTAATCCAGACCCATGTGTCTATATGCAAATGAAGACATATTCTGTCTTGAGATTTACAAAAATTATAATAATTAGAAAATGATTGGGATGTGGAGACAAGCAATGCATTGCCTTACCTGCAATAAGCATCCCTTACTTCATTTCGTTAATTAAAAATGTTCCTATACAGTTTCTTTCTGATAAGCAATGTTGCTCACTACCATGGCAGTTAAACTATTCAGAAATCCAATCATTTATCTCCTCGCTTATCTGTTTCATGACTCGGACCTCTTGAGTTTTTTGGGCATTATGTACAGAAAACATTCTGTAACTGGTATGTAGTGGTGTCTCTTACTTGGCAAGCTGTGATTGCTTGATCATGATGTAAGTTGAGTGTAGTTGCCTCTGTACACTTAGGTGCTTTTGACACACCTATGGTTTCTTGTTCAGATGGTTGGAGTTGGATTCCATGTGGTATACAATGATTACACTTGTCTTTCTGCTAGACCCAATGCTCAGAAGTCCGTAGAAAATCTTGCAGACGCTAATAGGCTTGGGATCTGGCTCAAGAGGACTAGTGAATCTTGTTCTCTGTCTTGGGAATTGTTAGCTGGATGTGTGAATATACCGTTAAAACCACTTGCCCTTTAAAAAAGGAGAACAAAACAGCAACAACAGGTCAAGTAGCAGGTCAATGTGCTTTAGTAATTTGTACTGGCCGAAGATCTTTGTGTTTTAACATAAACCTGTAGATTTGGTATCTTACTTTAGCCCAGTTCTTGTTACTTTTAATGGCCTTTAGAATGCAAATAGCTCTACAGTCATATATAAAAATAAGGAGGCTGTCTTTCTTTGAAAATGTGGTAATATGGATAATACTAAGGTAAGACACTTTCAAATATCTTAAAAAATGACTCAGTATACCAAGGATAACAGGATCACAGATTCTCAAAAACCACCTTTTATAAAACATATTTATTATTGTTTAATTGGGTACTTGAACACTCAGAATAAGTGATTGTTCCAGTTTCTTTTGCTGTATAAAGAACTGTCATGGACTTACAGGGAGTGAGGTCCTGCTCTGAAATGAGCACGTCCTAGACAAGGTTGTTAGTGGTGGTTTGCATGCTTCTCCATGTAGAAGACCAAAAATGAAGTAAGGACGCAAAATAGCTTGAGGGCTGCCTTTTATTGAAGTGGGCTCTGTGGAGGAGTGGAGTCAGATCAATAGAACAGTTCTCCCTGTTAGCTGTCATTAAGGTAATCAATTTTGAATTTTGCAGGACAGATGAAATTCCAAATAATAGGTGTCTTCAAGTGGAGAGAGAACACATTTAACTTGGAAAACCTAGGGCAGACTCAGGAATAAAATGATGGAAAGATTAATATTTCATGCTCCTAATGTTCCTCGGCCACTCTGTACTTCACAGAAATAGCCTGTAGTATCTTGAAGAGTGAATACTGTTGGAGTATCTAATATGCTGAAATGTGCCTCTATTTGAGTATATTTATCCAAATAAGAAAAAAAAAGAAGGTGTACTTCAGGTGCATTATGCAGGCTTTTCCCCTACATAGGTATAATTCGGGTAATTCTGGGGTACCTGTAGCAAGGTATGTCAATCCCTGTGTGCTCTCTTGTCTTCCTTCAAGGTCATAAATATCCTCAACCATTGTGAGTTGAGTCCTATGCTGTTACTTCACTCCCAGAGTAGATTAAACTATGGGTGTGCTTACATTGAGAAGTAGTGTGGTCCCACACCATGAAGCTGAAAGAGATGGAATTGAGGTCCCAAATACATGTATTGGACAGGGGGTTATTTCAAGCTAGTTCCAGACTGGTGTAAATGTCCATTAGTGCTTGAATGACATCTTCTCATTTAACTTCATCCAAAAGGAAGCCAGTTGGTGTGCTCTGAGGCCACTATAAAATGTGAGTTAGAGCATGGCAGAAGTGTACAACTGGCAGGTTCAGTCTGTAGTGCAGTTCTGAATTGAACAAAAGTACTAGATGTGCCCCATGTGTCTTTAGTAGGAATGGGGTCATGCAGTTAAATAAATGTAACTTCATGTGGGCTGTGTTCCTGTATATGAAGGTATTCTTAATTTATATTTTCCTGCCAGATATGACTTAAAATCATTCCAGATCTCCTCTGCTAACCTGAGTGCTGCCCAAAAAATCATTATCCTTGGGTGCAAAATGTCTTAGTTCAACATGCTTTACCTGAAAGACTGCAGCAACTCTGATTCTCTGTGACACTAAAGCCTCCTTACATCACATGGGCAGTACAAATTGGCTCCGAAGAGTGCAGGATCCTTTCACGCTGTAAATAGGCTGTAGTGAACAAGAAGTTCAGGCACATATTATAAGTTGCTAATTTTATCTGTTGAAATAGGGAAGGGAATTTGCCCTTTTATTTGTCAAGACCATCCGTGGTGTGTGTTAGACCAGTACGGAATCCTCTATGTTTTCTTAGCAAGGTTCAAGATTACGTCTTGTAACTTAATGTTCAGAAGCAGACTGAGCTGTGAATGTGTTACAAAAAAGCCCTGCTTTATGGTGCCGTTAGCTGGCATGGTCAGACTCCCCACTGCAGCACCCCAGTGGCATAAAATCCGTGCGGAGGAATTGGAGAGTGTTGTGTCATACCTCTGCAGCACCCAGATTGAACAGTGGGCTGAAAAGAGCTTGTCCTGGAACTGTTGAACAGGTGGGAGTGAGTCTCCCAGGAGATGAGCTAATTTAGCGTATTATCTCAGTGACTTGTGATAGCAGAGCTCCTACGGTCTTGGTTGGAGTTGAAAACTGTCATATCCCAAAGGTGAGTCCCTGCTTGTGAGAATCCCTCGTTCTTGTTGACTTGCGGCAGTATTCTGGCTCTAATTATTACAGCTGTGCAGAAGTCAGGGAGCAATGTCCATTTTTGGAAGCTGCCTATCAAAGAAAAGGGAAAGAAGAGAAAGTGGACTCTGACTTGCATAGAAAACAAAGGGGGTTTATAAGTTTTAATGGAACTGTTTAGTGTTTGTTGTTTAAGTGCATAATTTTTAAAAAATAAACTTGCTCATATGAGACAATACTTTTTTTATCTTGATAACAACTGTAAATTGCATATCTTACTGTAGACCAAATAAAGGCTTTCTCCAGGAAGTCATACAGAACATCTGTGTTTCATGCTCTTAATGGTATCTGATCTATTCCTCAAGAAATTAAATTTCTGTAATAGTGCTCTTAAGAACACTGTATTCAAGAATATGAAATTGCATCAAACCTGCAGTCTTTTCAGGCTGTTAATTTGCCATGAGGAATGCTGGTAGCTAAGCAGTGGGGAGGGGGAGACAGAGGTGGAAAGGAACACATTTGGCATAAAACTGGAGTTCCAAAAGGAGAAGGTTGTAGAAAAGCTTTTCTGGTGTTCAGTACTGTGCCTCAGATGTATCAAGACCACATTATGGTTGGTGGTCTTCTAAATATACAGCTCTTGAGAGTTAGTATACTTCCATAGGATGCTCCTTGAGATTGTGTGCACTTTATACTCTGGCTATACCTTGACTGGTCAAGTGGGAAGTGCTCTTGCCTTTAGGACAATGATGGTTGATTGCTGCTCCCTCCATTCCTAGTAGAGGTACCCTGTGCTGCAGTCATTCTCATTAAGTCTTTCTTTTGCTGTTGGATCAAGACAGAATAATTTGCCCCTGAAGTTCACCAGTTTTCTAGGGGTCAAGAGAGTGTGTTTGAACTCCACAAGAAAAAAATCTTCTTAGATTCTTTTCCTTTTTTTCAAACTCTTCTCCTAGAGCATCTGATGCTTCAGTCCAGTTGTGGTCCATTAGCAGTGCTATGCATTACTACAGTCATTTCATGAACAATGGCTTTACCTGCTTTCGGTTCTTATGCCTTTAATGCTGCTTCTGTGTGATCTTTATCATGCATTAGGTTGCGGTGAATCATTGTCACTTTGGATGACGTGAGAGAAGGTGGCACTTTTAAAATTAAAGTATAGTAATATCTATTGCTTATGTAGTTTATTCTGTATGTTTTGCATTCAAGTCTTTTGTTCTCTTGCCCTTTTTTACCATCTTTTCATCCTTTTGTCCTGCCTCCTCTGATTCACAAGTAGGATTTAAGTGAAATAGATTCAGAGAAAGGAGAGTGCCAGCACCAAAAGAACAGGAAAGCTGTGTGCTCCTTCTCCAAAGGGCTGCTGCAGATATGGAGAACTACCTGCAAGAGACGAGTGCATTGAGGAAGTCTGCAAAACCTTTGTTAAGCAGAAACTTGGACCTGTATTTGAAAGCAATGAAGGTGATGAAGAATGGAAAGATGAGTTAGTATCAATTTCTGATTTAAGAGCAAAGTTTGAGTGGGATTATCAGGTAGCTTTGAGTGACAGTTCAGTGACTGGAGCATGAAACTTAGTGGTTCTTGTGCTGCAGACTTCCATCGTGGATGTGAGCAAGAGTGTTAAACTTAGGTCTTTGGCGGCAGTCAGCAGCTGCCTTCTACTGAGATAGTCCATTGTCACCTTAAGCTGGGAAAAAAAAAATAGACCTGGTTGTCTCCTGAGGATAAGTACATGAAATATGGAGTTCTGAGATACTGTAGTAACTCAGACTGCACAAGTACCTGGGAAATCAAAAAAGATGTACTCCTTGACGTTTAGAGAATGTAGGGAAGGGGTCATGGGAGAAAATCTGAAAGTTGAAACTCATTCTGAAGACTTAGATATGAACAAGAAATTCAGCAGAAAGAGATCAAGATAAAGGTAAATCCTGGCAAGACTTCACATAGTTATAAGCAAACTTGCAAATGAGAGAGATAATGCATAGAATATTGGGATTTTATCTGATTCTAAGATTTTTGGGAACTTGTAGCAATTTTATAGTTTGAGGTAAGATGAAGATGCACCTTTCAGCTCTCTGTTGCATAATGCAGAGAGACCTTTCCTGAGAAGGAGTAATTCCTTTTTTTTTTTTTCAATAGGAATATTGCGGTGTAATTAGGAGCCATAGAGACAAAATGGAAATGTAAATTTGGGGATGACAAGCTAGGGATATGTGTGGTCAAGGGTAAAACCAAAACCTTTCAGAAGCAAAAGCCAGATGCTGAAGTTTGGGGCCCAGGAGGCTGATGGAGAATATCTTCTTGAAAGTCAGGATGAGGCTGTGAGCCAAGGCTGAAGCCCAGAGCACGGTACTTGTACTGAGAAAGCCCTGACAAAAGCTGTGGAGTTTGTGGAGAGGGCTCTTAAGTGTGATGGAAGTGGAGAGGACATGGATACTTTCCACCACCACTGGTGAAAATCCTTCACAGAGGAAGGAAAATGAGAGAGGAGATGAGTGGGCTAGCAAGTAACTATTAAATAGGAATTACAGCAGAAGTATGATTGGATTTGGTGGTGAAAGGTGCATGTGGAGGAAGAAGCTGCAGGTGGGCAGCTGGTTCATAAGGAAGCAGAGAGCACATGGCAGTACCCTTCCCTGTCCAACAGAGAGGAGGCAGCAGGAATAATGAGGCAGGGGAAGGAGGATAATCGAGCCATGGCCATGTTGTACAGAATTATGGTTAGGGTGATGGTCCTTGGTACAACAGCCAAGTTGTGCAGAGCAGCAATGATGCTTGTCGTTCCCAGCAGTGCATTCAGTGGGAGATCTCAGCAGACTTTGCAACCTTCCTGAGGGCTCACAGTGAGGGACAGTGGCTGCTCTCTGTGCAACATGTGGGTGATGCGGTGGCACAAACAAGGGAATGAGGGAAGAGGTGAGGACTAGCTGCAAGCCTTGCGTGGCAGAGGAGTTCAGAGCACTGCCTCTTCTGCGTTTGGTGGGCATTCCTGTTGTGGCCTTGGGCAATGCTTTGTCTCAGCATCTGTTTACCTGCCTGCCTTGAGGGAAGCAGTGAAGATGGCTATATTATTGCCAGCGCTCAAATACCCTGTGTCTCTTCAGAAATACCCTGCCTTCAAAATAAATACTTAAATAACATAATAACTAAAGACAGTGACTTCTATTCTGTTACACGGGGGGTGTGGTGGTGCAAAAGCAGCAGCTGTCCTTGTCAGGAGAGAAGATTCTCAGAAGAACAATAGGAAGAAAAGGGTTAAAGTCCTCTTCTTACTCTGCTTCCCTCACTGTCCCTTGGATTATCCATCCCCGAGCGCACTGATTGCCTGTGCCCTTACTGCAGCTGGAGTAAAGCTTTTTTTGAGAGACAACCTGTGTGCTGTACACATGATGTATAGTAACTGGCAAGCAAGGTATGGCTATTACTATTATAAGATATTATATTCTGAAGGAAACTGCAGGTGAAAAGCGCAGATAGACCATAATTTCTCAGAGTGGGATTTGTCCCAGTCTGTTGGACAACATCTGGTCACAGAGGCATAACAGGGACTGTTCTGCTATCTTGTCTTGTTAAATGGCCCTGCAGTGCCAGCGTCATGGCTGTGCCTCCAGGCTCAGCAGCCTTTGTGGAAAAGGCTGGTGAAAGGATAGGGCAGTCTCCCTGCATTCATGTGAGTGAGGACTTGTCCTGGTTTGAGTTAGAACCAAACCAATTCTGTTCAGTGATTTTACTTTTCAGCAGAGTCTTTTCTAATTAACTGTACATTCTGAAGCTAACCACATGTTTTTGCAGACAGTGTCTGCTTCTAGCAGTGATAATGCTTGATGTTTAACGTTCTTACCAAGGATTGGTGTGTGCAGACCAAGGTCCCTGCTAACTCTTGTGTACCACGTTGGGGGGTGCAGAAATTAAAAGGCCGCACCTGTGGGGAGGAGCAGCCAGGACAGGTGACCCTACACTGACTGACGAGGGATTCCATCTCATATATGTCATATTCAGTATAAAGCTGAGGGATCGTGACAGTTTTGACCCTTTTCCCTTCCTGTTGGCCTTTCCACTGGCCTTCGCTTCCCTTTGGGGTCCTCTGCCTTCTTAGACCCTTCCCTTCGGCCTTCTTTCATTTTGGACCTGCCTTTGATCCCAATTCATGTGTTCCTTAACCCAGATCCTGAACATGGTTCCGGTCAGCTGCTGAGTCCGGTCTGGGACTTTGCCAGTGCCTGCTCCACAGCCTCAGTGGTGACAGTGACACAATTGCCATCAGGGGGAGGTTGGGTTCGGTACTGGTTTTGCGTATATTTGTGTATCTTCCATTTTATCATTATTATCTTCATTAAAGCTGTTTTAGTTTTCTAATCTGGAAGCCTCTCATTCGCTTCCTCTCCCATTTGGAAGGGGTGTCTCTCCCTTATTCTCTTTCTCTTCTTCTATTTGTGGGGGTAAGAGGGGTTAACAGAGAGTGTCAGTTGTAGGTCTGGTGGATTGAACCTAAACCTTGACAGGAGTGCTGCTGGAAGACATTTCCCTATCTCCATGACCACTTTAAAAAAGCCAAACTGCAGATGATCGTGTGCAGACGATAGGCTAGTTTCCTTAGAATTGCCATGTGCTGGGATGGAGAGTTAGGCAGTGAGATCCTGATCAGTCACCAAGGGAGTAGACATCTTGATGTGCAAACTTGGTGTGTCTCTTACAGCTCTTTGGTGGACATACTCACTGCCACTCTCCCTGTGTAGGAAAGCCTCGTGCCCTCATTGCGTCCACTTGTATGTGCATGAATACACAAGCCTAAGGTGAGCGGGGAATCAAGCCCTGAGTGTGTCGCATGGTAAAGGAGGATGAGACAGGGTGAAGCATTACTTAAAAACAGTTAAGATGATTTTACACATGAAGTGATCATGTGAAACCAATTAGAAAGGAGCAGAAGAGTTTGAGTGAAGTAGTAAAACCAAGCAAATCTGAAGGCTGAACTGTTGATTGGTTGGGTTTTTTTTTTAACCCTTCAGCTTACATCCTTACCTTTGTCAGTCTGAAAACAAATGGCTGTTGCTTTTATTGTTTATAAAAACTAGGAGAGATAAAAGCAGAAGTAAATTTCATATGAAGATTCACAAGGCTTTGACTAAAGTAGTTTATATTACTGCTGAACTGCTGCTGAGCTTGAAATTGGAGAGATAATAAGCCTTCATCTGAAGCAATTAGTCTGCAGTTTTTGACTCCATTACCTTCACTTATGTCTGTAGCCGAATAGTTACATGCAGGTATTTAAGGCTTGCTTGTAATATATTATTGTCAAAAGTCAAATCACAACTTAGGCATTAATTTATTGTTAATTTAGCTTGTCAGAGATACCATAATAAACATATAATTGACGGGGGGTGAACATATACAGTAGCATATTATGTGGAATGCATTTTGGGTCTTTAATTTAGCTTAATCACACACTGTGACCAACCTCTCAACTCTTTTTGTGTAGGGTTTAAAGGGGTCTGATACTTAATCTTAATGTGGTTGTAGGAATTAATGAATGGTACATTAAATTGTAACCATCCTTAAGTACGCTGGCAGCCTTATGCTTTTATCTTTCTCTTTTCATGGCCAGGAGCTAACGGGTTATTTTCAAATGCATATGCAGCATTTTGTGACTACTGGTAGAGAGAAACTCATGGAAAAATATATTGCAACTTAGCCCATATTAAAATGAGAGAGAAGAAGCATGAAGTAATGAGTTTTTAATTGTACGAAATAGTCTATGGCAAAGCAGATAATATAGCTTGAAGGACATAGTAAGAGAAAATCTCAGGGTTTTTGTTACTCTGAGATGCTGTGGTGCTAGATAAAAAGGAGGAATTGTGCAAGGTGGGGAAGGATAATGAAACTTTTTTTTAACCTAAATTTCGGATTCTGTGGATGCCACTGCACTGAGAGTAATAAGCATTGGCTGATCCTCGTAGCAGGAAATTTGTATCTAAACTTTGTTTCTTTTACTTAAACTCTGGCATTCACCGTTTAGAAGTCTTATAATACTAGCAGCCTTCTTTTTTACCATTTTCATGTCCTGATTTCTTTGATGTAAAAGTTAATTTACAAACTTTGCTGGGAATGCTGATGCATTGAATCTAACAAGTATTTGAGATTAATCTTTGTGAGCTTAATCATTGGAGGCTTCAGCTGCATTAAATTGAATTCTTTTCCTTGTAAGTATAATACACGGTTTTACATGGATTATACTGATGCTTGACTTTGCTGTTGCAAGTCATGCTATAATTAGAAGTTTTATTCCAACAATCCAGGCTAAACAAGCCAGATAAAGCAAAAAGCAGTTGTGAATGTATGGGACAGCAAAACCCAAGGAGAAGTTGATCGAAATAGCCCTGGAAAGTACTTAGCACATAAGGTTTGTACATTAGTAAAATGTATATTGATTAGGAAATGCTTTGACATCCTTTGCTGAAGGCTTTTCAGTTCTCTCTTGTTCAAGTAGGTGTCTCTTGGTAGGACTAGCTGACTTGAGTAATTACTCATCTACTTGAGAAATGTTGCCTTCCTACCTATAACAGCTTTAAGTTTATAGTAAGTAAATAGATGATTGTTTACAACCTGGGCTTTCCAATGTCCTTCTGGAAGATTACGAGGCTGTTGATATCTACTGTCTTTCACTTAAGTACATTGAGGAATCCAGTGTTGATACTGGGCTGCATGTTAATAGAGTAACCCTGTATAAAACAGAACTTTAAGGAATTCTGGGAAGTGCAAGTATCTGAAATATGATGAAGAGCAAGCAGTAAAATTGAGAATAAATTTACTGACTACTTCAAGCCTTGAGTTGGCACTTATACTGTCTTTCACTGATCTGAAAACCCTTATGCAGAAAACTGAGGCTTTAACTCCACAAAAGCAACAGACTTGTAACTAATGGTTTTGTTCCAGCTGTCCCATTCTGTAGCTTTTATGATAGACAAATCTGATACTGTAAGTGGCTCTCCTCTGTACTGTTCTGCCATGATGGGGAGAAATGCTTCTTTCAGAAGTCACATTTCTCATAGGTCCTCAGACATCTGAACTCTGATGGAGCTCTGTCTGAGAATGGAGCTCAAGATAAGGACCACAATATAAATCATGCCCTGTTTACATGCTGCAATAATGTTGCAGGCCTCGTTTCCTCAGCATTTGTTTCAGAAGATTTATTTTAGCACCCTTTGGCTCCCATCCTTTTGCTTGTGAGAAAATACTGTTCACGCTGGTCTTCTCCTGACCTTGATGTTGGAGGTGACCAGAAGGCACTTGGGGACCAAGTAGATCTACTGCCAAACCTCCATGCCAGATAGTGTTCTTCCTGTAGATTCCTATAAATTTTAGAACTTCTCCAGTCAGTTATAATGCTTTTAGCATCTGGGTGGTTAGGTAAATAAATTGTCATCCTGTATTTCATGCCAGAGGGAGCAATTTTTATTTTATTTTTTTTCTCTTCAGCATCTTGGCTTGAATTCCAGAAAGACTACAGTGATCAGTAGTACACAGCCACTGTCACAAGCTAAGACCAGGTTTTAAATCATCAGTGTTCAATGGGCTGTAAATTAGAGCTGTTTGAAAATATAGGTTGTGAGGTTTTTTTTCTAAAATGCAGTTCGTTCATTCAGGGATATTCCCACTAAATTGTCTAACTCAAAATATTTTGGGGAGACCTTTCAAATCTCCACATTGAACATGCTTGGACCATAAACCTGGTTTTGCTTAAGGATTTTTGTATCTACATTAAAATGGAAAACAAAAAAATCTCGAAATTGAGATTTGATGGGATGGGGTATTATCAAAACAAAAATTTCTCATTGTTCTAAAAATCGTATCTGCTGCCAAAATATGCTTTAAGCTTCTAGTTTTATTCTTGAGTGTTTGAAACATCCGAAAACTGAAACTTTTTGTCCCAATTTGTGATACAACTGGAGTTAATTACACCCCGCAATTATTATCAGAAAGCTCATCCCGATCTTGCTCTAGGAAAGAAAAGAGGGCTTGACTGGTTGCTATTTCTGTAATAAAACATTCTGGAAATGCTGTTTTATGTACACAAAGATGTGAAGTAATTGAGCTCAACAGGCCATGGAAAATACACCGGAGAAATAACATATGTACTTGAGGCTAAAAATATAAGCCTAAATGAATCCTAGTGGGATGCTCGATGCTCATGCTACTTCTAGTCCTCTCACTGAAACGAGAGCTTATTTCTCTTTGCTTTTGTTTTCCAAATAGCTTATTTGTCTTTCTTCCTTGACTTCTATGAAGAAGTTTGAGCAAGAATCAATTCTTTCTTCAGCTAAGTTGTCGTGGTACCGTCTACTGTAATACACAAGTTGTTCATAATCCTGCAGAGAAGAATAGATGTGTCAGAGGTTTGGGGAGGCAGTTAATGAGAGATTATAACAAAGCTACACAAGTGTCATCTTTCTGTGGGGAGTCACTGTGTAGGGAGACAGTGATACACGTTTTTCAAACCATGTTCCAGATTACGTTTCATTCTTTTCTGTCTAGGCTGTTATATTTTTGGTCACAAATGGGGTGCAAAAAACCATAGCCTCCAATATCCACTGAAACTAAGTTTTGTCTTTCCATGGCCTATTTCTTGAGTGAATGCTTTGTGTCAGTCAAAGAAAAACTGGTTTTGTGAGAAAAAAGGAATTATCTTGTTGCAAGCTATTCACTAAATATTGTTTGTACTTTTACATGTGGTTGGCTGCTCATCAGATGTAATGCATAACTTTTATTTATTTTTATTGCTGAAATTGCTGATAAAACAAGAGATGACAGGTGCTCTGAGGAGACTGAATTTAGGTGACACTTGGATGTTTATACTTCATTACTTTTCATTGTCTCGACATTTTCCATAGGGTTTCTTTCCATCATATAAGCCTTCAATTACCAAATGAAGATTAGTCCCTGGCCCCAAGCCAAAAAACTATTGAACAGCTTTTTTAATATTACTCATCAACATGGATAATACAACTAACTCCAGAATAGATCAGCTTCTGTTAAGGGATTCTTCAAGACTGGTTGTGTTGGTGGTGTGCTAAAGTGAAGACCAAAGTCTGTCTGTCTGAAAAAAGTGTGGCATCCCCTTGTCCATTTGGGCTAATTTTTATTGCAAATGTTAGCTCATATTACATTTTCCTTTTGCTTTCATATCCTGGGAGAGAGAACAGGATATGTGAAAATGTGTATTAAACCAGACTATTAGCTTAAGTAAACAGACCAATAAAATCATTGATGTCTGCTTTGTGAAATTCCAGTGAGCAAGAGAAAGCTGGGAGCTTTCTTTAACAAGAAAAAAAAAAAAAAAGGAGGATAAAATCCACCTGTGACTGTTGCCTGCAGGAATTATGGATTTAAGGCAAGAAATATTTTTGCAGGAGTAACTAGTCTGTGATTCCCTCCTCCCTGCCTGGGAGGTGGTTTGTGAAGAGATTGGGAGTTGGGTGGCAGTCACTCCACGCTGCTTGGCTGTAGCATCCATCCTACTGCTCCTCAGTGGCAGCTCTAACACCACAACACAGGCAGATGGCTGAGGGTGGCACTGAAGGCTCCTGTCCAGTTTTAGAGCAGATTTCAATGCCTGCTAGCCATTTACTCTTTTTGTCGGTTGGGCAATGCTTCAATCTTTGGCCATATATTCAGCTTTTAAAAAGCTTTTTTTTTTTTTTTAATGTAAGAGCGTTTACCTCCTGAGTTTGGAGGTAATGCCACTGAGAGGTGTGATCCTGTTTGTTGAGAAATGCACTCTGCGTGCATTAAATGCGGCTATAACTACTGAATAAGATGCAGAGTCTTATTTAGATAGCTGGGATTTGGCAGGAGGTGACCGGTTAACACAAAAAGCCAGGAAGAAAATAGTTGTGGGAGATGTTGAAGTAACGGATGAGAAGAGGTTGCTTGCAGAATTTTCATTCCACACAATAAATCATTGCTAGCAAATAGAACTGCTGCCTGCTTTTCAATGGTATTAGAGAGCTGGAAATAATGTGTATTTTGGCCAGGCAATCATCTACTGTCTTTTATTGACAGTCAAGGAAAACCCGAATGGGGAAAAAGACCAATTAATCACTTTATGTAACCTTTACCAGGGTCATACAGTTTTGACATTTGAGTTTTAGTGTGCAGTGTTCATTTAAATTAAGTCTGGGTTTTTTTGCTTTAAGATCCAGGAAAAAAGATATGTGGAAATACGTGGGGGTGTTTTAGGGGAGCCTAATCGAGTTAGGTGTCCAAGTCCAAGCAAAAATAAGAGTGTCAAATGTTTTCGTTTTCGTTATACTACATACTTGGTAAATAATGCCCAGGGGGGAAACTGTTGAGTTGTGATAAATTGTTGAGCATCCAAAAGCTATTGTTGGTCTCACTGGGGACCACTGAAAGCTCAGTGCTCTTGAAAATCCAGCCAATTATGTAGGTGCTTATGCACGGGATTTGAAGGCTCACTTTTCTTGCGTATTAAAAAGAATGTTTTTTAAAAAGCTTTCTGCTGTTACTGGCCATTTATTTTCCCTCTGCTTTCTTTTGAAAGCACCTAAAAAGGTAGCATACTTGAAACATGCACGTTTGAACTGCTGAGTTAGTCTAATTATGACATTTAATTTCAGGAAACTGAGGGTGGTCTGCTGGTCAGTATTAAGAATGAAAAGGTAGCAGTTTCTCAGACCTGAAGGCACTAAATAATCCTGTTGAGCTTTGCCTGCTTCCTTTGCATCCAAGAAATAACAATGGAGCTGAATTGCCATTTTAGTGCTAGAAAATAGTTTGTTCTTTTTTTTAATTGGAATGTAACAGACTCTGAAAGACCTTAGGACAGGAGATGCTTTAAAATAACTATTTATACTATAGAAAATAACAAGTTGTAATTATAGGATTATGTTATTTAAATATAGCATCCTTACAGAAAGGTGTATTTTGCTAAACCGGTGCTTTCCACATGTAATAATGGTACCTAACGAGTTCTTTGTGCTTTATATCTTCAAACAGCTTTTAAAAATATTCTTCCTGACATCTCAGTGGTGTAGGTAAGCTGTATTACCCACATGTGACAGAAAGGGAAGCTTAATATGAGTATGAAGTGGCTTGCTCAGGGCTAAATTGCTCCTGTGTTTCAGCCTCTGAGCCCAAGTGATGCAATGTTGTTTGGTTTTGTGGGGACTGTCAGTTTGGGTCGGTGCTGGCTTCAGGCAGTTTGTTGCAAGGTGTAGATATGTTTTGCATTGCTTAAGCATTTTGAAAATTTTAACAATGATTTATTCATTCATTCAGTTACTCAGGTTCCGGTTTTTTTAAATAAGATCAGATGTCCTTTGGTCTTTAGATCTTTGTGGGCACCTCTGGAGATTTGACAGCCATTTAAAGAAGCTCCTAAACCAGACTCTTAACAAGTAAATGTGGATATTAACACTCCATCAGGAGAACTTTTGCACAGTATGATTATATATATTCATGTATACACACACAGATACACAGACATAACAACCCCACCATGAAAACCATCAAATGAATCCTTGCATCTGCCAGCACCTGTTGAACTCTGAACCTGAGAGCAACCGACCTGTGCCTTAAAGCCAAGATGGTTCCAGAAAGGTGTTGGGCAGTATCTCTTGCCTTTGAGAGGCAGCCTTTTCTAGCTTCCACTGAATAATTTCTACTGGCCTAAGTAATAACAGACTTGGGAAAGAGAAAGCAGACAGGTACACTGCTCTCAAAAAATGCCTCGTCTCTAGAATAAAGAATAGTGCCCTTTCCCTGCAGATGGTTTTAAATTTGAAGTGGTTTGTTATTTCCTCCTGAAAGAGGAAGTTTCATGATATCTACTGATTTGTGTCAAAAAAAAATCCAGGTGCCAGAGGTGAATGCTTTGCAGTGACAGGAGAAAATGAGCCCCAGAACTGCCTGTTGGATGCACTGATATAACCTCCTCTCATATCTGAGTGCCTCACAACTGTTAATGAATTTAACCTCAGCAGCAGGGTTGCTGGCATAGCCTATGAAGCCTGAACAGACCATTTGGGTTACCTGCTTAGCCTTTTGTCACCGGCTGCACACTTACCTCTAATTCAAGCTTCTCGTTTCCCAGAGAGAGGACGGAGGCAAAAAAAGAGATGATCTGGCACCTCCCTTGCCTCCCAAGTCTTCAATGCTGAACTAGCCTTTCTCCTAGAAAATTCAGTATCTTCTGTCCTCACCCAGCAGTGACAGGAGTATTTTATAACCTACAAAGGTGTTTGCTTCCCTTGAGGGGCAGAATATATGTCATTCCTTAGTGGGTAGATAGGAACGTGTGAGTGGTGCTGTCTGTGGCTGTCCTACTAGACAGATAGTTCTGCAGCTGTGGGTCACTGGCCTGGGAAAAAGATATATAAGGAGGCTTTCATGAAAATGCATGAAATTTCTCACTTTCTGGTCTTCATAGCTAGGCAAAGCAACTGCATTTTCAGTAAGCTACAACTAATGAGTATGAGGAGGGCCTAGAGAAAGTGTGGAGGCTGGAGGAAAGGGAGCCCTCCCTTGAAAATAGATGTAGTAGTGTGTTAAAAATATGTATGTGGGGAAGAGGAAAAATCACTAGTAAAATCATCACCTTCTGTTTCCTGTTCTTGCTGGCAATTCTGCATCTATAGATGCTATAGACAGTTTCTGTCCTAAAATTCTCCGAGTGGGTTTTCCCCTTCCCAGTGACTCTAGCAGTGTTAGTGGCACAGACCTGGCTGGACAGTCCTGTATTTTCCAAAAAACAAGGATTTTGGCACTTGATTGACTGCAATAAATTCTATTTTCAAGAAATCTTTCCAATTAAGTTAGATAGTCTTTTGCCTCTAATAATTTCCAATGACTCTCCTTCCTTGGCTTAATAGATCAATTTTAAATGTGTATAATACATACACTTTTGGTTGTTGAACTAACTTTGACTCCTTTGTAAAGGCTCATAATGTGGAAAACTACTCAAGATACACCTTTTATTTTCATTGTGTCCATGTATGATCAAGCAATATATACAAACATGCATACGCAAATGGGCATACCCACCCAAAACCAACCTCTCCTATCCAAGGAAAAAAACAAATGTGACTTGAGCCAAATGCTAGGAAACTCAAAAAAAGCCCACATGACTAATTCAAGGGTTTTCAGTAAAGCAGTCTTTGATATTAAGATGAATTATTGGTGAGCATGATTTTGGAGTGTAACACTGATGAGTTTATCTGGGACATTGGCTCAGTTATTGAAGTTATCAGAATAGGTGTAGGGACTGAGAAAGATGGTTTGGTGGCTGAGGAGGTTAAATGCTATCATGGGACCCCTCACTCCTTTGTGCCAGAATTTCTATGTAATGCTGAGTGATACGTTTAGCCAAATTTTTTACATGTCCCATACATCTTATTTGTCCCACTTTTTTCCAAAGCTCAGCTGGATGTAGTTGCTCAGTAAGACTCTGGATTCCAAACCTTTTTTTTTTTTTTTTTCTCCTGACTTTCAGAAGTGCTAGACATTTCTAGCTGCAATTGAACTAGATAGGAGCTATACTTAACTATATAAAGTTATGATAATTATGCTGAAAAAAAATTATCTCAGGCATCTGAAATTGGACACCCTAAATTAGCAAAATGTTTGACCTTAATCATTCTCTGACTCAACTTCCCATCTGTGCAATGGGATAATATCTTCTCTTCACCATGTAGAGGTGCTGTGGAAAGAAAGTGATGAATATTTGAAGCCCTCACATATTGTACTGATGAGCTCCACAGAAGCTGCTATGAGAAAATTGATAACTCTGCCTTTAAGGCAGGTTGGGATTCTGTGCTGCAAATAAGGCCGCACACACAACGAGGAGGACCAAATGAAATATTGAAGAGGCCTCACTACGTATGAGCGCCAGCCTCTGGGTGCACTGTCTGAGGCAGTTGAAAATGTGTGGGATATGGAATTAGACTCCAGCATGATACGTATACACAAGGGGCTGAATTACAGCTTGTGGACCTTTAGGCTTAAATCTGACATTTCCTAGCTTACTGCCTGTGTCTGAAACTTAGCTTTCTTTTAAGGTAGATTTTGTCTGTTATTTCTGAAGACAGGTGAGATTTTAAAAAACGTTTGACTCTGTCCTTACTCTCTTGTCAGTAAAGCTAAGAGGACTTTATGAATGACTTTAGTGGGAGCAGAGGTACGCCAGTGTTGAGTACTTTCAAGTCAGAAGCCATGATTTATGTTGTAAATTGTCTGAAAAATACACTGGGAAAAAATGCAGTGCTTAATGCTTGAACTCGGTGAATCTCTTGTCATTCCTAAGGGCTGTTAGTTTTCTCTAGTAAGAACAACCTTGTATGTGAGATGCTAAAATTAGGTATTGGCAGTGTTTATTTTTCTCTGCTAGTGCATAACATGAGTGTGCACCATTTCTTGTATTAACCTTGAATGAGAATTTCATTGACCTGATTCTGAACATCAGAAACCTTGAGGTAACCTACAGAGGTTTTTATCTGACATGCACTGAGTGATATTTAAATGACCTGGAGTCAAGTTTTAGTATTATTGTTGCAAGCATCAGAGATCAAAACCCTATTGTGCCAAGTTCTTATCAGGCACTGCCATGAAGATCTGCAGTATAAATTGACAAATGGAGTTTTCTTGTTCGTCTTTCATGCACAGAGGAGGCAGAATCTGGCTTGCAAGGAGCAGACTTGCTTTGCACTCACTGAAGAAGAGGAGAGACTTCCTCAAAGTCAAGCGCAATATCTTTAGCAGAGTCGCTAGCAGAATCCAGAGCTATTGGGTCAGAACTCTAATTTTAGCAGCATTAATTCATTTCTCTTCTCCTTTGCAGATACAGTCTTCCAGCCTGCATGTGCAGGATTTTTTTTTTTCTCTCCATCCTTTAAAGACTTTTTCTATCCCTTTCACATATGCAATGCCTTGTGTTAATAGCAAATAATTGTCTGGCTCTGCTTAATTTTCATCATAGCTTTGCTCATGGCACCTAACACGTCTCTTTTGGACTTTGGAAACCAGAGTGTACTGAAATCAATGCTACAGGACATACCTCCCACCCCGGGCATACTGTTCAATCGTACCCATAGCATAGACCTTACGATCCTGCACATTTTCCTAGCAGTAAAGAAGAAACATTTTAACTGCTACTATTTATGAGACCTCACAGTGAAAACATTATTTCCTTAGAAGTAGCAGAAGCAAAAAGAAGTATGCCTCACAGTGAGACTTCAAGTGAGCTAAGCAATTGAACTGAAATACCTGTCTTAACTCCAGGAAGCTGTCCATTTTCACAAATCAAGGGAGTGCTTTGGAAAATGTCTGTGAGCTCTCTCCCTCATGGAAGCCCATGGTCAATGGTCCAGCACACTATCTTTTTTTCCATTGTTTCATGGGTTCCACCTACCAAGGTGAGTTGTGATATCAATTATCAGTGATAATATTTTGTGTAGCACAGATAACAGCCAGGTACAAACTAAGATGCATATAATGGAATAATGTTTCTTTGCCATGCTGGACAGGGTCTATTATGGTGAATTCTGTTTCTGAGATGACCAGATGTAGAGGTGGCTACACCAGATGGAGATACTGTCCTTTCTGGGTAACCATCTAAATTTTTATCTAATTTTCTAATTCAATTACTTTCCAACATCCTTTATATTCTTTCTTAGCCACCGAATCTAACTCCTGTTTTTTGGTTATCATGTATTTATTCATGTTGTAGTAATATCTGGTCATTTTGATGGTCTCTGTTTCCAAAGAAATGAAGATCTAAGTCTAAAGCAAGAGATTATATTGATGAGTATGAACAGTGAAACAAAAAGAAATAAGAAGACAATAGAAAGGCCACTTTCTTCCTAGGATTTGATAAGGATCCTAAAGGACAGGGTTCTGGATTAGAACACATTATAATACCTACGATCAATGAATAGAAATGAGTGACACACTCATCCCAAAAGAGTGACTTTTTGAAAATCAATGTTTTCTTCAGTGAGACTCTGAAAGGAAGGAAAAATGCACTTACAAGTGGAATCTCTTCTCCCATTGTTGTATTCAGTAGGGAGGTTCAACCTACAGCTCAACAAGCCTGGCTGGATGATGGCACAAAAGAGAGACTTTGCAGTGCTTATTGCCTGCAGCCATTCTGGCAACTCAATTCAGAGAGGAATTTGAACAAAGTTATTTCCTTAGTACTTCTCTTCTAGTATCTCATCTCTTTCTGTTTTATGAGTACTGAACTCACTTTTAAAAATTTGTTTTAAATTGCATTTCTGTATTGTTTCATTTTTTGGTGTGTTTATTATTGCAAAAAAACCCACAATTCTAACAACCCTAATGAGATAGTAGCAGTCCATATGATGATGAGATTTTAAATGTTAGATATAAATTAGTCTTAGGAATAATAAGGTTTCATTCTCTTACATAACAGGAATGTGTCAATAAATCTCTAATATTACGTGTTAAATGTGTTCTTCAGAGCAGTGGGGATGTCACATGGTGTGCACTCACGTAAGCCCATCTGTAAGAGATGAGTCAACTTCTGGAAGTCTCTGGTATTTTGCAGCTTGAAATCTCACTCCTCTATCTACCATGGTTCAAGATTCATTCTTACAAGGAAAAAGATTATGTTGCTGAAACACTGAGACCGCACTCCGTGTGCTAGTGCACACCTATGTTTCTTGTGGGCAACTGTGAAATTTCTGTCTGTTCCTCTGTAAGGAAAAAAATTGGTTTCTGGTTTCAACTTAGCTGATTTAGCAACAGAGAGAGTAAAATCTTTAATCCTAGTAAATTTCTATAAGATAAAGAAAACATATGAAAATGAGAGTTCACAAGAAAGTGAATTATGGTGTGCACTACAAAGCTCAGTTCAATGGTGATGTTAATGACTAATGTATTTTCATATTCCATTTCCTCCAAGACTTCAGCTGTTTTTTCTAGAACTGGATAGAGAAGCTGTTCCTCAGCTGAATAGGAACAGCATTCATCATTACTGTGGCAGGACAACTCTTGGGAGAAGTTTATAGGTAGTAACTTCTTTCAGCTGCTAGAAGATTTCTGCAGCTCTTGAGCTGTTCCGTTTCTGCAGGTTGGTTCATTGAAGGACCTGGACCATCCCACTCTTTGCAGAGTACCTCTTCCTCTGCATATGCCGTTGCAAATGGGTCCATCATTGGGATCATTTTGTTAAAGTGAACAAGATATGGTCTGCCATATATATAGAAATAGGTATAAATACCTATAGAAGCATCTCCAAATCATAGCAGAAAACACTTATAACCAAACCATTTAAACAACCAAACAGACCAAATTTTTAATTCTAGGAACGGAGATTGCTATTTATAAATAGAAAGAGACTGTAGTGTAACCCATAACTGCACGTTAGGCTTCCTGAAATGCTCAGATTACTTGAAAAGTAACTACACAGCAAGTTATATTTGGAGGCACTAAACCCTACTACTTGAAACACTGTTATCCTTTTACTTATATTGATTTCTTTTGTGACTCTTGGTTGCTTTCCCAGGAGCTTACAATGCTTGCTAAAAGCTCATGTTATTTATCTTCCATGAACTCTTGCAGATCTATGATATTTCAGCAAAATTCTATTTCTTAGCAATCTGCTCCAGAAGACACATTTTTTCCAGAATTTAGCCACAGGCTAGATTGTTTTTCATCTGATATCCAAATTATTCAAAGATGTGATGTCTGAGAAGTACTGGGAGCAATAAAAGAGAAGGATTCTGGCATTCCTGGGTGCAAAGCTAATTGAAATTGGGACTTTTTAAAGTATCTCTGAATCTTCTTTCAGTACAGCTCTGATTTAACATTATTTCATGCTTTCATCCCGCCTTGTTCCTCTCTTGAGCTCAGGATGCCAGTCATATCAATGTGGGAAAATGCCTGCAGTCTACTTACAAATGTCTACTGGCAAAGAATTCTGGGCTCAGTTTTGCTTGAAATATGCCTGAATTACAGGAGCTATTCCATAAGGCTTAAATTACACATTTACTACTACTGCATCTTCAACTGTCTAGTCTGTTGGTAACTACATTGCCTTCATGTGGTTTCCTCCTCAAACACCTTTTTGATGGTGAATTTGGGTGAGACATCCTCTCTGTGTCCACTGGGGGAATGTCTGCTCCTGACAAAAAGGAAATAAAGTGTTGGTGTCCGCAATTTGCATATCTGCAGCTATTGTACATATTTCTCTATTGACAGATGTGCAGGGATGAGCACCCTGGGAGCATATTTTCTTGTGTACACATTACAAGCCTTTCCCTGTGTAGTTCTAAGAAAATGCTTCTTAGTGTCCTCCTTTTGGCTTAGATACATGAAAGACATTATTGATGTCTCTTGATAAGCAGACTTCTAGTTATGCTTAGTGGCTGCCTTTTATTATAATGGTATTTTGCAACTTTTTGTATGCATGACTCATGAATAGTTCACTGCATTTCAATAAGCTGTTTCTATCTGTTCGGTTTTATTACTAATATTAGGAAATGTATGGTATTTAATATTTTCATTTGATACATGTAAACAGTAAAATGGCTGCTCAGCGCTGCATGAACCTTGATAGATATTTTTGGCTTACCATTATTGCACAGGAGAAGCCTTTGTTACACAAAGCCTGAATTTGCTTGAATGAGCAATAGGACATTGGACGTTCCTGTTGGAATAGTCTTGCAGTGACTTGGGCATGTTCTTTGAAGTGCTGTGTTGGAAGAAATGCTCTATGTCTGATTAAGGTATTCTATTTGAAAGAATATGAAACAATCATTGCTCACTCCAACCCCTTTGGCCAATGAACCTGAAAACATCCTCCAGCATTAGACTTGCATCCTTTTTAACATCCCTACTGTACCAAGGCAAGGATAAAGTAGAGAAAAGTCATTGCTGATTATAAGAAGGGATATCATTAGTCATCAGAGTCATTATTAAATTATATGACTTGTTTAATGGACCTACAGTATATTTAAATTGCAGAAAAATCAATTACCTTTTTTTCTACATAGGGAGTTAGAAGAGAGGAACTACAAACACACAAATTGAAATTTATGTGAGACAGATATAGTAGGAACTAGACTGGAGACTACATTGCTGTAATAATTACTAATTGTATAAAGCGTTTCTTATTTCTAAGAGCTGGAACTTGGTCACGTTGAAAGATAATGGTTATGACAGACATGTTCATACTTTGACCTGAAATCAAAGCTTGAAGTTAGGCCCAAATGACATTGCACGTATGCAGTCATTACTTCATAGTTATTCACTGTGTCTGCAAATGATTTCAGAGATGACTGAGGGTTGTTTTTGGTTTTTTTCTAGCATTAAGAATGGCATTCAGTTATTTAAACAAACATAAATGCCTAGTGCTGTTTTCATGCCCTTAGTTGTCCAAGAGAGTTGCACAAGTTTGACATCTGCCATAAACAGGGAACCTAAGACCTGCATCTTTTTGGAGTGCAGAGGGAAGCCAAGCAGGATACTCCATGACATCTAAAACAGTATGTGACATCTATGATTAGGGAATAGAATCCTACTGTTATCCTTTTAGTTATATTCATTTTTTTTAGTGACCTTTCATTTCTTTCTGGTTTCCTGCAATGCTCTCTATCAGCTGAAGTTCTTTGCCTTACGTGCAATCCTCCAGATCCATAATGCTTCAGCAACATTTAGTTTTAGGACACTGTTCCAGCTAAAGCTCTTTTTAAAGATTTTACACAAGTTCTCTTTCCTGTAGTGTCTTTCATGTCCCGTGACTCTAGTTTCATATTAAGTTCTATATACCTCATGTCAGAAAATAACTGTATACATTTATGAAGGACTTAAAATAACAAATGTTGTTGCAAAATATATACAGGCATTTTTTCAGCTTCAATTGAAATGAGAGAAAGCTTCCTGGCATTTACGGAATATTTCTTGTCTACCTGAGAGAATTACAACTAGGATTACCTCCTGTATTCAAGTTTCTAGTATGCAAAAGTAATTTTATCTTCTAGATTTATCATGAGCTAAACATTGCATATATGAATTGAAGAATCTGTGATCTGTTGCTTTAGGAGAACGTAGGCAGAATAGACTAAATTATTATGAACTAAGTTAAAAATATGCTATTTGTGTAATCCTCTAGAAATAGAATTTTTGCATTTTACCAGAATGATAGGCTAAATTTTTTTTGTATGGCTCAGCAAAGGACAGCAATTATTGCCAAAACCTTACTTACCTACTTGCTGTAATTCATAAAGAAGAAATGTCTCAGTTGCTTACATTGAAACTAGATAAAGACAGTGTGCAACTAGAAAGGATCATAAAATTAATTCTAGTGTAACTTCAAAGCCAAAATTTCCAGAAGTACTTTTTATTCCAGCATGCAGCAGGAAATGCAGAAAATGGTACAACGGCTGCTGGCAAGTGAGAAAAAGTACACCAGAGTCATTCGTATAGACAGGTCGTAACGTGACAAAAACAAAAAATTGAATAAAACTATTTGCAAGATTGGTTCATATCATGCGTTAGTTCAGCTATGTATTCTGGTAGGACAAAGTCTTTGTATGTTGATACCAAAAACTCTTAATTGAAAATACACCTCTAGGTTTGATTTGGAAGGATACATACAATCTTGGGGTTTTTTTGGGTTTTTTTAATGCTCTTTGCTTCAGCTTACTTCTTTTCTCTTGCCCTCCTTGCCCCTCCTTGCCTCTTTTCTTCTTTTTCTTTTAAAAAATAAATTATATCCTTTTGTTGTTGGTTTTTTTTTTTCCTCTTAATACATTAAGTTTAGGGTAGGTAGATGTTTGCTTGTATTATCCACACAGTCAAATTACAACCTGTGTCCAAGGTTTCCAGCCAAAATGAAGAAGACTAACATTGGCCTTCACATCAGTGTGCAGAACTGAGTGTACCATTCCCTTTGCTTCTGAAATTCCAGGACTTCCCTGATGCCTAGAGCCAGCAAGTTGATAATCACTTGTCAGGAGAGTTCATGGCCCCAGACCTTTTTCCTGTAGTTGGCTGCTGTCAGACTGGATGTTTGTGTCCACACAGCACCATGTGGTCTTCACTAGGACTCTGCATGGAGGAAAATGTGCCTCTGAGCAAAAACTATTACAAATGGCGCTAATCCTCCTCTATGATTCATGTATACCCACAGGATGTACTCATGAGACGAAGCTGACAAACTAGAATTTGAAGTCATACGCAGTTCAGGGGAGCATCTGTATTTCTATTGATTTCTGTAAAGCATCCAGGACACTCCCATCCTATACAGATGATTTATTGTTGTATATTAATATGCATATTGAAATACCACCTGAAGAGCAATTTAAGCTGTATTGTACTGGGCATAAATAACAATAAGCAACACTCATCATCCTCAAAGGGCTGTTGTCTGAAGGACAGCATGGACCATGTGGAAGAGATGGGCAGCAGTAGGAGGTACTGAGGGGAAAGAGAAGCAAGGAATTACTAATGAGGTAAATACAAGGCCCAGTAAAGACTAACATAAAGTGTGAAATAATTCCAGTTAAAGGTAGAATTTAGTCAATAACAAATATTATCCTGACGAACTGCTGTCTCCAAGACCGGTACGGTAGAGTAAGGATATGTTTTCATATGCATTATCGTGATTCCATATGCGTGACAGTGCTTCTGATTTCTTCCAAATGCAGTTGAAACAAAGAACTTGCAGCTACTTCAGAGCCAGATAAAAGTGTCACCAGAAAGCTTAATTTTTCAAGATGTGTTAAGAATATACATGATTTAAGTTGTAGACCGATGCATTTATTAAACAGAAAGCTGCTCTGTGCCCCCTTTTTCACCCGTATCTTTTGCACTTCTTTCCATTTCTAGTTACATAAACATATTAATTATGTATCTATAATGAATAAAGTATAAGTTAATGCAGTTACTACTTTCTCAAGCCTTTATATTGCTGGTTGTGTCATATTTATGGGAAAATCCTGCACACCTGACTCATGTAATTAGATCCATTAAGTTTGGAGGAGGTACCTTTTAATTACAAACTGCTCATGTGATAATGACAGATCAAACAATGATAGTCAGCTGAGAATTTGTCTGTCAATATTCACTCAATTTTAAAAGTAGCCATGAAAACACATTTTGTTTTCCCTGACTCTCTTCCCATATGAAGTGCTGAAGAGAGAACCATAAAGTTCTCAGTACTAGGTCTTTAAATCCTGCATCACTATTCAGATACTGTGCTCTGCATTTTTTTTGTGCAAGGTTTCCCTGCTGTCTGCAACTCAAGGGAAACAATCCAGTGTGGGAAAAGCAAACTGTTTTAAAAGCATAAAGGCTCATTTATTTTATGCACAGATAGATCTATACTTTCATTGTCTGCATTTTAAAAAAATCCTTGAAATATCAAGAATTCTAGGTTTTGATTTCTTATTTTGAAGGACTACAGGAAGTCAATTGTGCTGTCTCTTATTTTATTAAAAGACAGTTCAGGCTATTGGATCTATCCCAAAACCTTCCTTTACTGATAATTGTATGTAGTCTTTGAAAGACATTTTAATAGATGTAGCTATGTAAAGCATTTTATTTTCATGGGCTGTCTATTTATCATAGTCACTATGCAAAGGACCTGTATCAAGTAGAGGATGAGAAAGAATAATGGAGTAGGAAGCCACCATTTTACATCTTTGTTTTTCAGAAAGTAGCGTTACTAAAGTGTGGAGGTAAAATGAAAATGCCTTGGTATGTGAAAGGGCTCAGGATCAAGTAGATGCTTATGTATATTTGTGCGTGTATATACACTTATGTAAATGTTTTGCATGCAGCATTATAGAATTATTAACTATAGTTTCCTATTTCCTATGTATTGTACACAAGATTTTTTTGTTCCGCGTAGAGATTTTTCAGTCTTATTAGTGTAGATTATTATTCAAATTTGTTCTCAGTACTTTGCTGTATGCTTGGGACATGTATTTTAAATACTCCACTTCTTATTTACTGCTTGTTTAGTAGGTTTGTCCATGTGTAAGATCCCCTTTCAAGCTGTATTTTGACTCAAGAGGGAAGCTCTTACTATGGTAGCATGGGTTTCTTTCAGCAAGGCAGGAGGTGTTGGCCTCAGGGCACTCATTGAGCTGGCAGTAGCAAACGGGTTGCGATTAGGTGCATGTGAGAATGATATTTTGCATTTCTGTGTGCAGAATTTAGTTGGAGATTATTTCTTTCCCCCCAGCACACTTTAGATGAAGAGACTTTTTTTTTTTCCTCAGTGGTAATGCTCTCAGTTTTGACTGCTAGCATTTTATTCTTCCCTTCTGCAAAACGGCTGTGACTATCCTATATCATCTCTTAGTAACTCTTGTCTTCTGGTGTCACTACCCATTGCTGAATTATCTCTTCATCAAGCAAATCAGCATTATAAAAGATGAAGTTTTATCCTAGTTTACCAAGAGCTAAGAAGGGAACACCTCATAACCTTAAATGACAGTACTGTTAACCTTAATACACAAAGATAAATACACATAACCTCCCTTCCCAGAAAGCAGATTAATAAGGACACATCTCTGACGTGAGATTAGTCTTTACCTTTCATTATAAAATCAGAACTGAAATGATGGGCATGGCCTTAGAACCTAAATTTACCAAAGCATTCGTTTAGTGAGCCTGCAGTATCTATTTTTTATTGAAGTAAATAACGCTACTAAATTATTTGAAGTATTCACTCAATTTGGGAGTTCTAAACTAGCTCATATAGGGCCAGAATTTCTGCTTATCTAATCCTGCCCACTCTCTAAGGCATAGCTCTTTATACTGAAATGTGCTGTTATCAAAGAGTCCTACTTGCTCTGAGTTTCTTGTAGTTGTCTGTGGAGCACATATGCATCTCGCTGAGGTTAAAAGTGTTAGTGACACTTGGAAATAGGGTACCCACTCACCCAGGGTATCGTTCTGATCCTCAATATAGAATTTAAGGTTAACTTTGTTGTTTTGTTCAGTTTGATTTTACTTGACTGGAGTTTGAAAGTCCTAGGGGAATTTTTTCAGTGTCCTATTTCAAGGAAATCTTATTAATCACTTTCAGTCATGCTGCACAGTTTCTTGCTGTGTATTGTTGCTGAAGAAGGAAATTCCAGCCTGATATTTTCATTAATGATTTCAGAAAGTTGGACTGGCACTACTTACAAACCTTGAACCAAGAGGGGTTATGTGAAGACTTTTCATGATATGAACTACATCGTAAGAGAAACGTTGTACCATAATCATATTCTGTCTCCATTAAGGATTATAATACACTAAAGCAGCAGCTAAAGCAGTTACCTGCAGAGGATAGTAGCCTTAAGTAAGCACTGTAGGTATTTCTAGCTGTCTCCTAGTATGTTGGAAACTTGCAAAAATGTAGAGAGTTGAGCTGTCAATGGGTTCTTGTAAAGCTTTTTTTTGTTAATGCAGGTTAATGGATAACCAGAGGTACACCAGCACTGTGTCAGCATCTGCTTCTGTGAATGCTCTGTGCATTTCCATAGACCAATAGTTTCACCCTTTCTTATTCAAGGCTTACATACACTTTAAAAAGGAATTCCAAAATGTTGTGTGCAGAATTGCATAGGAAAATAAAGTTTAAGCTAAATCTTGAATTTTCATTTGTTGTTAGTATTTCTCTCTGTTTTATTTATGTTCTTGTTTGCCCATATAGGAATTCATGTTATCTTTCGGGGGGCTTTTTTCGTGAACTGCCTGCTGGTGAGGTGTGAACCAACAGTAGCCCAAAGACTATTGAATGAGGATACACTGCCAGGCACCATAATTTGGGAACCCATGAGCTAAGCTATTACCTAATGAGTCATACCTCCTGACATGCTTGCTCCTCTAAAGTAAGAGGGTCAGACCTCAAAATCTTCTGAAAATATAGTTCAAAATTAGATGCCTGCAGTTACTTAGGATAGCTAACTTGCTCTCCTACTTACCTGGTTTACATGAAGGATCAGGATTCTGTTTCTGCTTATAGATAGTTCTGTATTTGCAGACTCTTGATTCATTGCTCATATCGATATATGACATGCATTGATTGTTGAAATATATTTTAAATCCCATTATATTTGCAACATATTCTAAGTATAGAGCTTAATGCCATGTTTCATAGTGATTCAGAATAGATGCAAATGACTCAGAACCAGGGAGAAGTGACTGAATTATTTTGACTGCTCCTGAAGGCTTTTCTGTCATAAGGACATACTGGGAAAGGATGCAAATATTGCATCAGAGGGTACGAACTAAGTCAGAGAAAGAAAATGGAGTGCAGCAATAGAGAGAGAGTATTGATGCACTGGATTGGATGGAAGATAAGAAGCCTGTAGAACAGATAACAGCCAATGTTGGCATGCTTCAACATGCTGTTTGAGGAAATATAAACTACAGCCTCAGAGATTTTTGAGAATGAAGAATTTACAGAGCAGTAGTTATGGAGGAATATGGAATGGGAAAATAATTTAACATTTCTCTGTGAAGACATTTGATATAAATTCTTGCTGATTTTAAAGTTTATATAGTACGTATTAAGAACTTGTTTGATGTAAATTAAGTTCTCTATCCTTACTTCTCATTTGAAGTATTGCATAAGCTGCAACAATACTTTTAAATACTTGTTGTCTCAGTTTTTTATTTCCTCTTGATAAATGATTTGCTTAGCTTGTTGTAGGAGGACTTTCTTATTCAATTCTGGTGGAAGCCTCCATGAATGATGTATACGGTCTCACTTAATTGGTCTTTTGGTCTTTGCATTGTCCACTGAATTCACTTTTCTTCTTGACTGAGTTTAATGTCTTCCTTGCTTCCTTGCTTGTCCAACCTTCATCCCAGCATCTCTGGACCATGTCCTAAAGTGCTACATCTACTCGTTTTTTGAACACCTCCAGGGATGGTGACTCCACCACCTCCCTGGGCAGCCTGTTCCAATGGCTAACCACTCTTTCAGTAAAGACATTTTTCCTAATATCATAGAATCATAGAATGTGTTGGGTTGGAAGGAACCTCTAAAGGCCATCTAGTCCAAGCCCCCTACAATAAGCAGCGACATCTCTAACTAGGTCAGGTTGCTCAGAGCCCCATCAAGCCTGACCTTGAATGACTTCAGAAATGGGGCTTCCACCACCTCTCTGGGCAACCTGTTCCAGTGCTCAACCACCCTCATATTAAAGAACTTCTTCCGAATGTCCAACCTAAATCTACCCTTTTCTAGCTTAAAACCATCACTCCTTGTGCTGTTGCTACAGACCCTCTAGAACAGATCTCCCCCTGCCTTCTTATAGGCCCCTTTCAGGTATTGGAAGGTCACTGTAAGGTCCCCCAGGAGCCTTCCCTTCTCCAGGCTGAACAGCCTCAACTCTCTCAGCCTGTCTTTGTAGGAGAGGTGCTCCAGCCCTCTAGTCATTTTTGTGGCTCTCCTCTGAACACGCTCCAACAGGTCCACATCCTTCCTGTGTTGGGGCCTCCAGAGCTGGATGCACTACTCCAGGTGAGGTCTCACCAGGGCAGAGTAGAGTGGCAGAATCACCTCTCTGGTTTGGATATCCAATCTAAACCTTCCCTGGTGCAACTTGAGGCCAAATTACTTCTTCTCCTGTCGTTAGTTACTTGGGAGAAGAGGCCAACACCAGCCTTACCACAACATCCTTTTAGGTAATTGTAGAAAGCAATGAGGTCTCCTCTCAGCTTCCTATTCTCAAGGCTAAATCCCAGTTCCTTCAGGCGCTCCCCGTAAGACATTTTTTCCAGACCCGTCACCAGCTTCATTGCCCTTCTCACTTGTGGTGATGTAATTACTGCTCAGCAGCAACAAGTGCAGTCCCTTGAACTCTGCAGCGTAGGATTCAAAGGAGTGAATAGCTGGGACCATTAAAAATATTGTGAGGTCTGTTCATGTCCTCAAGTGGGAATTGTGCAGGAATAAGGACAACAGGTCCTTCTGTATTGGCTTCAACAGCTCAGCTTTCTTGCATGTGGGTGGTAGGTTTAGTTTTTCTGCATCATCTGGTTCACTGCTATATTACTGCACAGATCACTATGTTGTATGATGAAGGGGACAGGAAAAAAATCCTCCTAATATTAAGCAGATATTAAGGTCTTGCTAGAGCTCTCATTCTCCACTTTAATAAAAGAGTAGTGTGGAGCACAGAAGTGCTGGAAAGGAAAAGCCATTCCTCTACACATATCTACTTTAATGAGAGAAGAGGAATTTTGCACAGTGATAGACACAAAGCTCTGTAGCACTTGTGCTGTGCTTACACCAACTGGACATGTCTGATCTAGCCTTGTGGGACCCCACCACCTAGTGTGGTAGCACAGTACTGGAACACTCACAGACCTCACAGTCAGATGGTTATTGCAGAGGCCATTGTGAACCCGGACAACTGTTCTGGTGCCAGACAGTGATGATGATATTCTGCCTTTAGTTCTCTAGATGTGTCATGGGTAAACAAAAGGCTCTAATTTGGAAAATGCAAAGATGTAATTGGTGTGCAGGCAGAATTAATCTTCATTAATTATTATTTTAATTTAAAACTAACTTTAATGCAATTGTTTCCTTTAGGAGATCTGCCTGCTGCAGCCAGTCATTGTGATCACCTCTGCAACACAGTTGCAGAGAGAGAGAAGTACTCTTCCAGATTAGTGTATCAAAATGGGACTGTCAGTGTTCCTGTTCCTGTTTCCAATTTTGTTACTGATTATGAGAGTAGCCTTAGTAAAATCACTTATTCACCCTGGACCTTCTTTCACTTTTTTTCCTCTAAAAGAACTCTGTAGAGTAACTTTTACTTCGCAGGGGTAATGTGGGTTAAGCTTTGCCAAGCATTACAAAGTGTTTTGAAATGACTAGATGAAAACAGGTTATCAGTGCAGGGTGTTGCTCAATTATTCCACTGCCAAGTGACTCATCCCGAGAAGTTAAAAATAGGATGCCAATGGGTTTTGTTTTTCAATTGTGTCGTGACTCTGGAATTACATTATCACTGTTGCATGGTCGACTGAAAGGCCATCTCGCCTGTCTGTAAGAAAGACTTGATAAGCATCCTTCTGCTCTGATGGTCTGCAGGCATGTGAGTTGCTGGTATCTGGGGCAGCTGTTTGCAAGAGACTTTCCACTTGAGCAGGGGAAAATAGACATAATGGAAAAGAGGTTTCCATGCTGTTGTGAAGGAAACTCTACAATTCCTCAGACTGTAGTCTTAAACTCAGAAATGCAAGTTCTGAGTTTCTGTAACTGCAGCTGGAAGCTTTGCAGAGTACACACCTTACGTGTGTTTCTGCTCTCCTGCCTCAAGTGAGTTTGATGAAATACTCTCGGTTATTCACTTCTCAATCAGATTTATTTCCTCATTCAGGCTAAGCAGTTTTGGTGTGCTCCACAGTTAGATACATGGAACAGGCACGGTAAATTTATATGTACTTCTTCATTTTTGGTTCATATACTTTTGGCTTCTTGTTTTTGTTTTTCTGAGGTAGTTGAGAAGAGGGCATAAAACATAAGAGGAAAATGTCTGTGTGATTTCCCACAGTGATCTCTGTCAGTTTGTTTTTGCTTATCTGAGGTCAGACTATAACATTTAAGCCATTTTGGTTTAGAGAGGAATACTAAAACCCATCAATGAGTGTGTTCTCACTTGACAGCAGCAGAAAGTTAGCACAAGTTACATGTGATGAAAGGGAGTTCAGCGTTTCTCCACCCCTACCTCCTCCATCTCAGCATGATGCTGAATCTCCAGATTCACACACTCTTGGTGTCACCCACATCCTAGAGTTTTCCATGCCTGTAATGGCTTAAGGGCATCCAAAAAAGAAGCACTATGTGTTGGGATCTGAAAGAGATCAAGCCTGTGTGAACCTGGGCCAGTGGTGCTCCACAGAGGGATCTGCCCTCTTACAGAATTTCTTACTGGTGAGTTTTGCTCAGGGCCACCCTTTTCATTTGTGCAGAGGCAGTGTGGCTCTCCTGGGAATGGTTTATTGATGCTTTTTGTCTTTCAGCTTCTGTGTTTTGTTTGATAAACTTTTTCTCAGGTCTCAATAAGTGAGGTATACCCAAAATACTGTTTTGAAAAGTCATGCCCCCGGGAAGTGGGATGTTTAGAGTTAAGCCCTGATGCCTTCTGAGATGCTGGAGCCCATGAGCCTCCCATGAGCTTTGTGTCTGACCTTTACAGCTCACTTTCTGAACAGGTTTTTAGATGTGATTTTCTATACTTTCTGGTTTCAGTAGCAGCTCTGATTGCTCACTATTCGTGATGAGGCCAAAAAACTAATTTCTTTTACTCTCCATTTTCACATTCCTGAACAGTGACAGGTCAGGAGGTGCTTTGGTTCTGTGTAGAATAGCATCTGTAATGTGAGCTCAATTATTTGATACAGTAGGACATGAAGTAAGATGGGGACCTCACACATCTCCGTAAAGTGGCCTGGGAGGGGATGAAAACTGGTGGCTCTACTAATTTGAGACTAAACTTTGGTGAATCAGGTTGATTCAGCCAGGGATGACTAGTCCTTCAGGCAGTGAGTCTCCTGTATGAGCTACAGCATGTGGATTGTGATAGGAGAGAGGAAAGCAAACCAAGATGATGGTCTTGACCAAGTAGGAAACAAGGCAAGAGCATCTCAGCACGGTGCAACCTGGTTCCATGCAAGAGTTACAGCCTTTTCAAGGTCTTACCTTGCATTTTAGCAACTCAGTTATACTTCAAGTTTTCTATGATCTTTTCCAGTGCCAGATTTGGCCATAAATCTATGGCTTGCTTTGTTATTCCAATATGTCTCTAAAATCCCCAGCCTACCTTGAAGGCAGTTCCCAGGTAATATCCCCAGGCTTGCTTGGGACATGCTTTTATTCTCCATGGTGTGAGATACTTTGGGTACATGGGGTTTCCTGACTGAAAGGACTGTAACACTAAGATATAACTGGAGAGCCCACCAGCTAGCTGAGCTCCTCTGAATATGTGGCAGATCCTATCCTCACAGTGCAGTACATCTCGTCAACAGCTGAAGGATTCATTAGTGACTGTATCTGGCACTGAGGGAAGGAATCACAGAATTGCCCACATTGGAAAATACCTTTAAGATAATCGATTCCAATCATCAACCTAACACTGGCAAATGCTTGACTAAACCATATCCCTAAGCACTACACATCTACACGTCTTTTAAATACCTTTCAGGATGGGGACTCCACCACTGCCTGGGTAACCTGTTCCAATGCCTGATAACCCTTTCAGTAAAGAAATTCTTCCTAATATCCACTCTAAACTTCCCATGGTGCAATTTGAGGCCATTTCCTCTTGTCCTATCACTTGTTACTTGATTGAACATACCAACACCCACCTCTCTACAACCTCCTTCCAGGTAGAGAGTAATAAGGTCTCCCCTGAGACTCCTTTCCTCCAGGCTAAACAACACCAGTTCTCTCAGCCACTCCTCATAAGACACACTCTAGACCCTTCACCAGCTTTGACAGAGTGTGAGAGAGACGACAGAACTACATAAATCTAACTGCAGGGAAACATGGAGTGAGATACGAAAGTTTGGTCTCACACTGAATGTACTGAACTTAACCAGTCTGATAACCATTTTGACTACAGTTAAGTGATGCAGAAGTCTGGTTGGGTGGAACATCTTGCAGCTTTACAGGAGTTTTGGGTAGCTTGCTGGAGATCTTTTATGCCTCTCTGGAGACCCAACCGGTATGTTATGCAAAAACATATTTCTAAGGCAAGTAAGAGGTGTGTGGTTAACTAAAAACGTTTGTGTAACCTTGATATGTCTATGTAAGAAGTAGCTTTTACATCTGGTAAATAAAATACTGTGTAAACTTTCTGTGACCAAAAGATGACATTAACACAAAATGAGTTGTAATTAATCTTAGTTGACTGCTAATTACCTGTAAAATCTGATTAAATGGAAAACTAAATTTGCCTGCAGTAATTAGTGTTTTGATATGAAGTCTATGTCCATGTAAATATGTCTAGTTCTCTGTGCTAATTTATCACCACTATTTATGAGCTTTTTTCTTTCTGCAAAGGTTACAGGGAATGAAGGACAAAATTAGAATAATGAATCTTTGTTTATTAACATAGCAACAGAACAAATAATGTATAGACATTTTATAGACTCCAACATTATGATATTGTCAGAGAAACAGTGTTTCAAATGTATTAGCATAGAAATAGGTTCATTTCCTATTACTTGAAATAGTTCTACTTGCACTGGTTTGTCATTCAGCTGTCAGTAGAAAGGCAACAAACATTCAGTGTGAATTGACCCCCAAGAAAGGACTGGCGATTCTGCTATTCATTGACAAATGGATTTTGAAATATTCACATAATGAAATCCCCAGAGCAAATGGACTTTAATAGCTGATAGGGTTTTGTAAAGCAACATAAAATCACAGCTGGACATCCAGAGTGAATTTTCAGTAGGGATAGAAGGCAAGTATATAACCACTTAGTAATGTGATTGAAAGGAGTACGACATATAATTCTGCAGTCTGACAGGTAGTAAGTCCTTTGTCTGTCTTTCCAGCACAAATTCATTAACTACCTTGTCTTTCATCAAATTGTCTTCAGAATATTCCTGTACCAGGAAAAATTTGTAGTTATCTTATTCAACAGCAAAAAGAGCAATCTATAAATTATTCTTTGTAGAAGAGTTAGTCTTCTGATCCATGCTCGTGATGTCATTAGACATTGCTGCATCTGCACTGAGGGGAAACTACACATAGCCCATCTCAGCCATCTATGTACAACTTTCAGGCAGCAAGATACTTTTCTATGGAAATAACTACATCTTTGAATTAAACCCCTGAATGATACACTTACGCACACTACTAGGAAATGTCTAGGGGCTTTATGCTACTCCACCTTACGGGATACAGAAAATCACTCCATGATTACCACTGGAAAAATAACATATGCTGATCCTCTCCCTTCTGTCCTTTAAACAGCTCTTCCAATCCTCACCAAAGTGGTTATCAAAAGCTTTATAGAATTGGGTTGTGTGAAAACAGCAAATAAGGAAGCTAGCAAAGTATCTCCAAAGCCACCACAAAATAATTGTTCTTGGCAACCAAATCACCAGTGAGCTCTACACCTTAGAGTGTGATGTACTTTCTCTAATATATTGAATACCTTCTGGAGTTGTGTGAGTGAAACAGTGACTTTGCACCAAAATACTTCTGCACTGATAATTGGAAAAGGACAGAAAAGCTAGTAATCAAAGAAGAACATTTCTTGCAAACAACTACATTATCTCTGACTTACTGAGCCTGGTTCTCAAGGGATGTACAAAATACCTTTGAGGGAGGCAATTTGGGATAAAATGCATAACTTGCTGGATATTAGAAACACAGAGCACAACAGATTCTTTTTTTATTTCGAATTACATTTTTTTTTCTAATCCTTCCTTCTTGAGAAACGTTTTCTGTTCCACCTTCTGTCCGACTGATAAGGAAATGAGCCTTATCACCTCTCCCCTTGGTTACCCTTCATGATGCTCTTCTCTCAAGTTATTTAGCTGATTAACGTGACTAAATGAAGCTCAGAACAGTCTGTCCCACTTTGTACTGAGATTGAACTTTCTACCAGAACTGTATCAAATGCTCTGTAAAGAATATTCAGATCTTGCCAGTTTTATATGGGTAAAACATGGTATTTGGCTGTGTACAACAAAGCTACTGGTAGCTCTGTGCTTAAATTGCTCTGCTGTAAGAATGAGGGAGCAAAAATTGAGGTAGGTTTTGTCATTCAAATAGGCACTGGAAGGATATCAAAGCAACTCCCTGGATGCAATCCCCTCTCTCTGTTTCTCCTTGGAGCAAGGGTGAACAGATGTTCTCCTACTAGATATGTACCATCATGCTCTGCTTATACAAAGTTAAATAAGAAAACCATAAAAGTTTTCTGAAAGATCTCCAAAGAAATGCAGTTCTGAATTAGGCCCTTGACACTGCCCTAGTGTTCCCAAAGATTATAGTATTAATGGTTAATTACTAAACGATCTCATGACACAAGCTATTACATGACCTGTGGGTGCCTCTTTGAAAATTTGTACTGCCACATAAATCAAGGTGGAGCAGAATTTGTTCCTGTTCAAAGAAATTGATAAAACATTTATGTAATTTAAGCTTCATGATAACGGTGATTATTTGTATGCAATTTCCAACGTCTAACCATTTGTTACAGAGAGCAGAATTTACTCAGAAATACAAATAGTATACACAAATAACTCAGCAAAAATAGTTTGGTAATTTCTGTGGCCCGTACTTTCTAACATTTAATCTATATTCCACTGCTGTAAGTTTAACTGGACAATCCACAGTGACCAGAGTCTCACCTGATGACTATTCAGTGGTTTGTGTAGTTCTTAGCTGGGCCACCTTCCCAGGCCTCTGATCCAATGATGCTGTCTGTCACCCTGGGAACAGTTTCACCAGATGTGTCAGAGATCATGACTATGAAGCCTGAGCTGCCCATTTAGTCTTTGAATGGACATTTCCGTGTTCAGAGCTTAATCCCAACTAGATATGTGAGTGTGAATATAGCTAAGTCGTTATGGGTTTCTGTCTATTAATATTAATTTAGCCAGAAAAAACCCCAACAAATTACAGAATCAAGCAGTCATTAGTTTGTAAGATAAAGAAATTGACACTGACTTCGAAGGTAGTCACATTGTGCATCTATGAGACTGTGCTATTCCTGTTACCTTCATTCTTTCTTCCTTTCTTTTCCTTATTCAGTCATTTCATGCAGTTCAAATAAAACTACTTGTCTTTAAGCTAGGGTCATGCATCAATTGCAATGTGTGAAACTGTGAAAGCAGTTTTCACTAGAGCCTTTTGCAATAGAAATAATGATGCAATGGAAACCTGTCTGATATGTACAGAACATTGCAAGGGCATTGTAATGGATCATTTGTGGCAGATTTTCAGGCTACAGTGTTTGTTCTCATTTTGAGATGAGAAGGCATCTCTCATTCATTTTATTGTGGGGAGCAGAAGGTGAGGGGGTTTTGGTTTATTTGGTGGTTTTGGGTTTTGTTATTTTGTTGGTTTTTTTTTCCCCAGTGTATTTCTCTGCAGTGGTTTCCATTTGATATTTGATCATATTTAACATATAACCATTTGGTTGTATTTTTCATGAACTGTTGGGTGAGTTGCTCATGCTCAGCAGATAGAAGCCTAAATGCTTTTTTGGTAATTAGGTACCAAAGAAACCCTTTCATTTACTCTTCCCCAACACTTACTTGCCTGTTACACAAAAACAGTTGTAAAATGCATCTCTGCTTTATCAGCTCTATAGATAATAATTGGCATAATTCTGAGAGGCTGAATTACTGATGTTTCCTTTGGCAGTTTGGCCCAACAGAAAAGCCTACAGAGGTTTATGCCTAGTTAGAGGGCAGGGAATGTGTCCATATTTCATTCCTGCAGTGCAATAACATTTCTCTCCAGAAATCCATGAAGAAGAATATGTGAATCAATGCTTTCATGTCAGCTTGGTTTTGACCCTGCTAGTAAAACCTAGATTCTCTGTAAATAGGGCCAGTTATACAATAGTAGCTAACTACTTTGGCAAGTTTCAGCTACTAGCAATTGTTTGTCACTGACTACTCTTGCCGTGAAATCTGTATAGCAGATCCAAACTTCTTCCAGCCAAAGTTGTTTAGAAATGTGAGACCAAGAAAAAGGGTAAAACCCACATTCCTTGCATAACACCTTTTTCTTGTTCAGTGTTGCAGGGCTTTTAATCTTTTTGTTCTCAAATACTCTAGTTTTCCAGGTGAACTCATCTGGTAGGCAATCATTACTTCCTGCTGTAACAAAGACTTATTTTCTCAGAAGTCCTAATTCCAGCAGACCTGAGTGGATGGAACACTGAGGAACCTTCCTGGCCATTATGCCATAGTCCTGAGCTGGACCACTTGCTTGCAGCAGCCTTTCATGCCTGGCATTCCTTTGAATTTCAATTGATTGTGACAACTGAATGTGCTAATAACATTTAAGAGATCCCCAGGACAATAGCAGGACTTAGAGCATCTTCCTGAGTAGCAACAACTTGCCTTGCCGGGAATGACTGAGCTTTTCACTTCTGGTGGGAATCCCTGATAACATTGTCCCTTTGACTAACACTGAGAACTGTAACCATTGTTTTCGAAACAGGCTGCTTTCCTTTTTTTTTCTTTTTTTTTCTTTTCTTTTTTTTTTTTTCCCCTGAATGCTATGTGTAGCAAAGATTTCAGAAATTAACGTCCAAACTTTCAGAGAATACAAGACTTCGTTAAAAAGCAGGCATCCCGATGAGTACATGGTGCATTCTCTCCAGCACTGGACCCAGATTCGTGTCCTATCCTGTGTCCTGTTGCTGAACTTGGAGGGTAAGGTTGATGCTTAGAAACAGATTTGAGAAATAAGGTCATGAACCTTTCCGTACTACAGAATATTTTGCACCAAGATGATGCATGCAAATGGACACAAATGTCTGTCATGTGGAAGCATCTCGTAACGCTGATGTAATTGAAATGCAGCAGAACTGTCATTTTTAGGTAAAATTTTTAATCTGAATATGGAAAAGGATACATTTGAGAGCAAGGCAAACCGCAGGTTTTTAACATCTTACAGTAATCAGAAAAGGGAGTTTACAGGATCAGATGAAAAAACGTCTTTTGTCTCATGGGAGAAATTGTACCTGAACGTTTTCACACAGTAAAAGGTGCAAAATGCAAAAAATGACTGAAACTACTAGGTGAATTGTCCTATGGACAATTTAGGGACAATTTCATGGTAATTGCATAGGGTGAAGTATGTCTTTCTTCTGATGATCATAATCAAAGAGATGGTAAAATATATCTAACCAGATTAAAAGATCTTTGGTTATTAGGCATTGGCTAAAGAGATTTTAACAGTGCTCTCTTTATGCACTGGTCATGTGGGTTTTTTGGCACCGGGAAGAAGAGTGTGGGGTTTTTTTTCCTCCTAGTGTTGAGACATAGCTCTGATTACTGAGGCTGATTCTTCTTTTATGTAAGAGACAAAAGCAGCCAATGATTCAGTCTATTAAAGCCCAACTGTATTGAAGTGACTGGTGATTCTGTGCTGGAAATCAGCAATGGGCTACTGCTTACATTAGAATAAAAAACAATCCTGATAACATCATGGGTTCAAGACTATCCAGTTTATATCTTTAAAATTCACAAGAAAAAACAAAAGGAGACTTAACTGTTGAATTAATCAATATGGGGTGAACTTCTCTTCAGCAAACAGATTATCTTCAAAAGAAAAAAAAAAGAGTAAAAATAATAAAAAGAAAAAAGAAGAAAATTTTAAAAAGGAAAATCCTGAGCAAGCAGATAAAAAAGATGTGTGACAGGAGTGTAAAATGGCAGCTACAGGAAACAGAGTCTGAGCAAGCTTTCTATGCTTCTGATGCAAGAAGCCAGGTAAGATTAAATTCCTCAGTTTTGTAAGAAAAGAGCGAAACAATCTCCCCCTGGCTATTACAACAGGAGAAGGAGGTGTGAGGGTCTGAGACAAGCTTGCATATCTTTCAGCGCTCATTTCCAAGTGCTTTTTTTTGCTCCTAATTCCTCTAGGCTTCTAATTTGCCTGTAATTTGACTCAACCTGAGGGCTAATCATGCACTTGAACGATTTTTAGAAAATAAACAGCATAGCAAGAAGATATGTTGAATGGATGCTGAAGGCAGAAATAATGTGCATCTTCACAAATCCGAAGCAGAAGATAGGTGAAGTCAGGTAGCTCTTGCAGCAACAGTCTTCACTGTGCCAGGCAGTTCTCTTCCTCCTCCCATTCCCTGCAGGAGCCAGAGCTCTGAAAGAACTGGTGATGGTTTTCACTGCTGGAGGTTTCTGGAAGTTTATTCAGCATAAACTGTTGCTCTCAGCTGTTTTAAGTCTCTAAAGGAAGTGTGATCAATGACAAGTCAGGGTGAATGACAGGTTTCCTAATTCAGATCATGTCTGGTAGTGGATTTTGTATCACTGGGCTACTGCACATAAAGTGTATGGTCTGAGCTAGATTTTCCTTTCCTGTAAAATACAGAGATAATGTAAAAAAAATGGAATATTTTAAACTGAAGTTAATAATACTGGGCCAGATCCTCAATGGGTGCAAAACAACACTAACTTCTGTGGAGATGCTGATCTACCCCAACTGAGAGCCAGACCCAGAAGGGGCAGCAGTTTTCTTGGTGTACTCACTCACCTGGTCTAGCTAGGATTATCACATTGCCTAGGGGAATTAGGCAAATTCATTAGTGTTTTGCAAATGCCAGATGTAATTAGTGGTTTAGCTTCCACTGTGGACTGCGTGCTCTTTTCTTTCCCCATGCTGTCCAGGTACATCTACAGATTATGGGAAAGCCATAGGACCACAGATCTGCTACTGTTCCTTTCCATTCTGTAGGCTGTCACATCCATAGTGCTGTGTAAATGATAATTTTTTCTTTCTACAGAAGTTCTAATGCAAAAATGAAAAATGGCTTTTCCCCAAGGACGGGGAAAACTTTAATAACTTTGAACCAAATTAAAAATGTTGTTGTCTGTCTTGGTTTATGGCTAGTATACCATTGAAAAAAGACAAGAACAGACTCATTTTGGAAACATCGCAAGGAATATCAACTTTCTATTAATCAAATGTTTTGTCAGAAGTTCTTTGTGTTGTTGTTGTTAAAATAGGGTTCTGCTTCTAAACTTTTGGCTGGCTCTAGGTCTGCTTTGCTCCTTCCCGATGGGACTGGAGTTCTGGATCGTTCAAGTCAATGTCAAGGCTGCTTTGCAGTCTTCAGTGGTTCACCGAGGCCACACAAGGGTTTGCCTGTGCCTCCACCACATAGAAGTGCAAGAGGCTAAGTGAAGCTGCCTTACTTATTTTTCCATCACAGCCTACAATTAAAAAGTATTTAGGTTGTCTGTCATTAGCAAATGTTTGCTGCAGTCCTCCATATCATTATTCCAGCTGCAGCTTCATAAACTGATGTTCTAGGTTAGAAAAAGAAATTATTGGAGAGTCAGATACCTGAAATTAAAGCTAAAATAAAATGCTATTTGAATGCTTTTGTATGCTGTCATGAATGTAGATCAGTTGAAACACTACATCTCTCTGTATAATCATATACCTACTGCTTGAATCAATAAAATTAAGCGCTGGAGATCTATTTGAAATACAAATCCGGATAAAAGACACTTTCTTTAATCTTGGGCCAATACTTGTATAGAGGCTGTTTCGTTAATGTATTACCTCTGAAAGGTAACTGGGTTTGTTGGAGTTGAAATAAGATTAAATAATCAGCTATTGTAGTTCATCTGTTAAATCACAGCACTTTGCTCTCAGTTTGTAAAATAATCTACAGACATAATGAAGTAGGGTCAATCACATGCATTTTTGCTGGAACCGAATTGCCGTTAATTGTGTCACAGCTATGGATAGGTCAATAAATGTTGCTGTTGTACAGAGACTATTGCAGTGTCAGAAGATAAGCCATTTTTTCATTACGTGGTGTAGATTTAGATTCTGCACAGATCAGCATCTGATCTGTGTCTGTTCTGCAGCATACAAGCTCCCCAATTAGCTCACGTTTCTTGCAGAAATATCACTGGCTACTTCACTGGAGACTGCCCCATTGCTGAAATGGCTGACTTGGCAATGGGCAGCTGCTATTTGGTACTGTGGTAGGTGTGGGAATCATTCAACCCCCACAGATCCCTTTGTTACTTCAGTGTGTTGAACAACTTCTGAAAACCATATATTATCTACAGTTGTGCTGTTTCAGCTCGTATTTCACTGGCGGATGAGAATGGCAAGAGAGACATTTGCGATAAGTAACACATGCAATGTGTTGACTAGCTGCTGCAGTGATTTCATCAGGGCACATGTTGAGGATTTAATTTGCTAATGAAAAATAACCAAGAATAGGAGGGAGGACTGTGCTAGCTGGTAGTTATGACACCTCCTGGTTGATGTTTCAAGTAGTATCAGACAATGCAGAGCCATCTGCTTTGATACGCACCTCTGACACTCTGCAGAAGAGGTTTAACCAGGCCGAGGAGACACAGACAATAACAGTGACCTTGGGCAGGATTTCAAAAGGGCAGGTAAGATGAGGTGAAAAGGAGAGGAGAAAACAGCTTCCCCTTCTCAAAGGGGATGGGGTAGGAGTGACCTACATAAAAGGATTTGGTAAACTAGACCTTAGCATGGATTTTTTTTTTTCTCTGTATTAAAACTTGTTTTTTATTTAGTCTTCATGTTTGTTTCTTTTGTTAAGATTTTATAATCTTTGACCAATCTGATCACTTCTACTAACCTTGGTGTGCAGTCTTTGGAGAGAAAAGCGTGTTGGTGCCAAACCCAGCTGGGCTCTGGCCATAAGTGCTACTGGTTCAGAGCCTGCTAGGAGATGTCTTAAAAAGGAAGGGAATAACTGGATCTTTTCCTGAAAAGCAGAAATGGGGAGAGTCTCATCAACTCAGAGAGTCCATAGAGGGACCAAAGTTGCACTGCACTTTTTCTTTTGTGCCTATGTGCGGGGAGAAATATTTCTGTCTAAGAAAAATGTTAAGGTTTGTGGTTTGTTTGGGTATTTTGGTTTGTGAGGTTTTTCTTTTTACGATATGCTTTGTTGTTCCTGTTTGTGTGGCTGAAAACACAAAAAGTGAGTATGCTCTTGAAAAAAAAAAAAAAAATAGACCTCAGAAGACCAGACTGCAGAGAAATGAGGATATTGGCCATTCTTCTCCCTCCCCAAGGAATGTGCTAACCATTCAGCAGATAGCTGCTCTGGGCTGGATTTCTCTCTGTCTTTCTTGTTGCAGCCGCATAAACAATTAAATATTAATTAGACTAGAGAAACAGATTGGCCATGTGGAGAAAAAAAGACACCCACCTGGGACACAAGTAGCCAAGTTCAGCTCTCAGTTCTGAAACTGGTGAAGAAAAATTTTCTTTCTTACTTCTGAGTTGCTGCTCTTGCTCACCCAATTATATTTTATCTCTTTACTGTTATTGCCCATAATCTCTCGTGTTCAGGCCATTCTAAACATAAAACACCTTTTCTAAAGATTTCATCAAAATTAGCACATTCCCAGCAGAAGTGTTGGTTTCAGTGACTAGGTTGTGTCGAGTTCAATACATTTGTTTCGTAAATCTTGACTAGCTTAAAAGTGTGAGAAATATCTCTTCAAACGGACCTCCTGATGCAATTTTTTTTCCACAGATGAACCTTGGAAGCTGAATCATAGTAATATATCTTACTATGCTCTTTCTACTGGGAGGACAAATATTATGTTACCTTTTGCAAGCTGCTGTCTTAGCACAAGACATAACATATCCTATTTCTCTGTTCAGTTATATTACAATTGCTCTTGGGTATCCAAATACTGCATTTATTGCCTCAAAAGATCTCACAAGCCCTGGTATTTTATCAGTGCATATAGCACAGAAAGGCCAAAGAGAGGAATCTAGTATGATGAAAATGTCATAACTAATTCAGAAAGCAAACAAGAAGGACTAGATGTCCAAAAAGTGCCCCAGGGAGGTCTGCGTGGTTATACACTGGGAAGAAACAAAGCTCTGTTTTTTGCACTAGAAGCATAGAAATTTTTCATATACCAAATCACTATTATGACATAGCTTATATTCAGGCTTACCTGTACTTGGCATTCCCACTGGAGTAGAAACTAAATTAAGAATATTGCTCAAAGAGGACTCCTGATGAAGATTTTTGTCTCTCAGTTGTTTTCAGCTCTGAATTTGATCCCTTTTGGTCTCAGAAAGAATATCACATCTGATACTTGGGATGCTATGCTGTCTCCAGTTTGCTTCTCGTAATTCTCTCAAAATTTCTGTAACTTATTCTATGATTATGGACTATCTACTGGACAAAATTTAGCAGTGATGCTCTGTATTGAAATGGCATGTTTTGAAAACCAAGCTTAATTGTTCTCTGTTTCCTGTGGATCTTCTTTGAAGTTAGCAAGACTGGCGTGGAAAGAACAGCATTGAACTACTGCTTTTGCTGCCTGCTGCAGCTCATCTTAAAATTTTAAACTGGTTAAAAGGCACAAGGGAGATCTCAGTTGTGAAATGGGCACAAGATTCCCAGTAATTCTCAGAGATGAGCTTGAGTTCTTGTTGTCATCATTTTTAACACTGTTATAACAAGTGTGTGCTGTATTTGTCAGCATTGCAACAACTTAGGATGCTGTGAAATTCAGCTGGGTAGCAGCATTTGCTCAAAAATGTTATCCAATGAAGCAAATAAAGCATGGGCTTTTTTGTTTTGTTTTTCTGTCTTATTAAGTGAAATTATTAAAAGCCAAGTCACATAGGCTCTTCTTTGAGCTGTTTTAATCAGTAAACCTGCAGAAGCAAATGTGTTACAGGGGCATCTGTTATGGGAGGATGGAAATGACCACAGAAAGGTTTGAGCCATTCAAGTGGGAATTTCAGGGCAAAAGGGAATCTGTTTCTTAATGCAGTTTGGGCTTAGAGCCACTCCCCATTGCCAGCCCCACATTCATCTATTGTCACTGGAGATATAGTCAAGGACAGTGAGGCAAGCTGTATTAACTGGGGATCTGCTCTGATTTTGTCACCCCTGCTGGTCTTTTGCATTAGAAGAGTGTGACTTTGCCAGCAGCACAGTGTTAAGGATGAAGCACTCAAAATCTGCAAGTCAGTTCAGATGCACACTTGTTTTTCACTTGTCCTACTTGTGCTTATGGGCAGCACATTAAAATTTCCAGAGGGCTCCTGAGAAGTCCAGCTGCTGGGCTGATGACCAGAGCAGGGATCAGAGAAATGCCTTGTAGTGAGATGGGTTGAACATCGAATTGTGTTCATTATTCATAAATGAATGATGTTTTCATAAAAAAAAAAAATTAAAAAACCCCATAAATGAACATCAACAAATTATTCATAAATTCATCATTCATAAACCAACTTGCACCACATTCTGTGCATTGGTAGATTGCAGTAACGCTGCTGGGAACTGATATTGATGCCTGCAAGATTTCTCTTTTCTATATTTTTGCCCCACCAAAGAAAGCCCGGCTGCCAGGGCAGTGTTCACTGGCCTTGAGGTACCAATGCATGTTTACTGTGCTGGCCAGCTACAGCAAAAAAAGGTTTCTAATCATAGCAAAGATGGTGGCCTCAGGGGTTTAGAAATCATGACCAGAGTTCTCAAAAATTCGTGATTGTGCTAGGTATCAGGAAATTTCAACTGTTATCTTGAATTACTCTGTAGTTTCTGAATCTCTAAGGGATTGTTCAAATCATGGTAACAAACTTATGTTAACTGCACTATAAAAGCTTCCCTCTCCCCCAAGAGAAGCACTCTTTATTAATCACATGGCTAAAGGAATAGGAGCGTCAATGACATATCAAGAGTTTGCCAATACTGGTGAGTAATTGGACATGCTCACAGTTCTCATTAAACTAAGTAAAAGTCATGGGAATTGGAAAACTCTGAAAAGGAAGTTTTAAATCTTTAAACCCTTCTGATATCTCCATGGGGGCATACATTTTCTAGCTATGTTATTTACAGCCTTCTGGCCCTTTTACTTATCACTGATCTTCACTTACAAGGTCGCCTGGCATCACAGCAAACCAAGGGACTGGTGCCCCTGGCTGAGCACTGGACCCCCCCAAACTGCTTTCAGGGTAGGAGTGCAAGACAGACTTTTTCAGCTTGTCCTTGTTACCCTTTTCACACTGCAGGTCCCGTAGGATAGGGAAGCCATTCTGCTAAAAGAGAGACAGATAACAGAAATGCTTCTTTGCAAAGGGTTTTAAAAAATAATGATCTGTAGCATGTTTGGATTGGACATTACAAGGAATTGAAGGTTTGCAGAGCAGCAGAATTAACTTCTATAGCAGCTAGTCTTTGGGAGCTCACAGCCATGGCTATTCCCTCTGGTCGTATGTCTGGTTGACCGATAATTAGGAAAACCTATTAAGTGTGAGCACGATTGCTGATGATCCTTCAGCTTTTGGGTCATTAGTGGACAAGACAGTGACAGTGTTGGTGACAACCCGCTTTTCTAGTAGTCTTGGTGCACTTGCTGGCATGTAAAATACGCACTGTATTACAAATTTGGGAGGCTTTTTTTCTCTTTAAGGGTGAGGGAGTCTATGTCTGGTGGATGATTATAACTGGAGACCTGGGTGCTGTACTGGGTAGCGCTGGAGGATTCTGGCAGGTTGGACTCTTCCTTCACTGGAACCAATGGGACCGGGATCTTTTGCTTGTTAGTCTCTGCATCTTGAGCCTCCTTCAAGCAAAGTGAGCCCAGTACTTCAGCATTTCGCAGGAACACAGGGAGGACAGGTCCTTATGGTTTACCAGAAGTGAAGCTAGTATGGTACAGCCTGACTAATAATTAAAAATCAAATCAGACACGAGATCGGATGAATGAAGTTGTGAAACTTTTTTTTTCTGTTGCCATTAATTGCTTTTATAAAGCATTCCTAAAAGCAAGGCACCTTTCTGCTGATTAATCCTACTTAGCAGGAGGAAGCAGGAACACAACCCCAGTGTTTCACACAGTCCTACAGGGCTGGACCGATACCAGCTACTTTGTTCCACTGCTTCAAAAGACAGATGAAGTAGAGAATTAATTATAATATTGATTCTAAATTAACCAAGTTAGATTAAATGGTTTGTTCAATACTAGGGGATTTTTAAAATGTATTAAACAGTGTGTTATTTACAATCTCCACTTAAACAAGACAATCCAATTTTTTTATGTAACTAAAGAAATGGATTCTGAGGTGTAACTCTAGAGGCTAAATGAGTAGGCTAGGTGCACTTCTGGAGATTTTTGCTCTGCAAAAAACCACACGAATGACCTTAAGAGGGCAGACAGAGGATCCATCTAATCTAGTGCCTCATCTTGGACAGTGGTCAGTAGCAGATAGCTGCAGAAGAGTATAAAAAAGGCCAAATGCACAGCTATATTTTCTCAAAACACTGTCCCAGTTTCTAGCTATATGTGGAGAAGGGCTTGCACCACCAAACATAGCTTTCTCTAAATGTTAACCACATATTATATCACTGAAATCAGTGGTATTGCAAGAGATTTACAGTGCTGAAACAAGTGTATGGTCTAGCTTTTAGTTTCCCACCAGGTGAATGCCATTGAGTCCCTCACTGACTCCAAAAGAACTAGAGAGGAAAAGGTGGTTTTATTGCATTATACCTCAGCAAGGGCCAAGTAGACAGCTTTAGCAAGAATCTGACTACCGTAAAAGCCAGGAGTGCAGTAGTATGTCAGTGATAAAAATCACACATCCAGATTATGAAGATGAATTATATGGTGCTTTGTTGTTTCTTTGAGTCTGAATATTTCTCTGGAGAATTCAAGGTTTAGATATAAAATGTTTTCTGGCTGATACAGCTGTTCGTATTGTCGCCATATCTTGCTGGGGTTTTCCTCTAAATTGATATATCTAAATAACATCTAAGATTTATGTCCTGCAATCCTATCAGTGCTGACACTCCTTAAATGTCAGAAAATGAAAGGAGAGGAGTATCTCTCAGCTGAAGAGACTGGTTTTGACTTTAAAATTTCCAGAGGTAGCCAGCATCTCAGGATTGTTGCTGTAACCATATTCAGTATGTGGCTCTCAAGATCCTAAATTTTGTCTTTGGCACTGATGAGTCAATAGCCTGGTGCATTGCTAGGTTGGCTTGTGTTCATGAAGATGGAAAAACAGTAAAAGGTGTCTTCTCACCAGTCTCTGTGTGGCCTGTTTCTCATCAATTTAGTGTTGGTTGTGTTCCTGATCCACATCATTAAAATCCTGGCAACACACAGCTACTACAAATACTACAGCCTTCTCTCCTGCTATTAAGGGTGTTCTATAGCCACCAGCATCTCCACAAGTTTCAAGTGAGATTTGAAGAGCAGCAGATCTGGGGTTTACCTGGCTTCCTCTGACAAAACATGGGTGGAGGGTGAGGCTTAGTTGGGTTGTAAGCCACAGTTTTTGTCAGAGTTCTCACAATATTTAGCAATACTTTTAGTGTCCGTACTCCAGCAGGGAAGTGGCTACGTGCAAACCTCAGCTCAAAGCAATCAAAAAAGCTCTTGAAATGAACTGCTGGAAAGATTAAATCCAGAAAGGTAATGATATGTTTTAGACTTTCTGTTTGAAAGTATTCAGGTAATCTCATAATTTGGTGTATGTATGAGTCTGATTCATGATCTTTGATTACTAAAGGCTTGATAATGCTCCGTTATTTAAAAAAAAAAAAAAAAAAAAGTGGAGAACGTGTCTTTTTTTGGCCATGTTATCCAGATAGGTCTCCTGTGCAGAGCAGAGGAGTTCAGTGCATGAGATTTTAGAGGAAGAGCCCTGGCTTGCAGTGTATTTTCCTTGGGTCTGGGAGAACTTGCTAATGGAAAAGTGCCAAAAGTGTGCTTTAGAGAAGATCTGTGTGCAGAAAGGCAGGGAAAATAGACACAGCTCTGTTACAAAGGAACAGTAGAATCCTGGAGCACAGCAGAGCTTCTCCTATACCTGTATTTTTGCTATTTTCTTAGCTGTTTTCTGAATGAAATCCCAGCCAAATCTCTTCTCTGTGGTGGTGAATCAGTGGCAATGCTCTGTGCATACTCATTAGACTTCAAAATCCTCATGCATAAAGAAGGACTTGCAGTCAGGGCAAGTGATGATGTTTAACCAACTGCATTCTTACTGAATATCTTTTTTGTCCAGTGTTGAGAAATGTTGCACTTAAAATTGTAGTTTGGTTTTTCATGTTGCCTTTTTTTTTTTCCTTTTTAGTGTGTGTTTTCCCCCATGGGAAATGTTACACTGTTTGGTAGATCTTAAGCAATTAATAAAACGGCATATTTTGCATCCTGTTACATGGATAGAATGACAGAGCTCTTCTTGTGTGTATAGATAAAGGCAGCAACAATAATTTCCCACTGTACCACAAAAATATGTCTTTTCTGTGCTAAACTTGCACTGTATTGCTCTTACAGGGCTGGGATTCTTTAATGTTACGTATACTAGAATATCTTACCCTTTCTGCTATTTTAACGGAATTTTTTTTTATTATTCAAAGCTAGCAGCACAGGATTTTTACATAATTTCTCTTAGCCTTCTTTACAGTATTAGAAATCCTGTATGAATAGTTTTGTCATTGACTTGGAATGCAAAAAATCTGAGTTCATCTTCTTCTGCCAGATATAGCCAATGTCTCTTCAGGTACTGCATGTTTGTAATAGCCTCTTGCTATAAAGAGGTCAGAGGCAAGCAAAGGTTGCTGACAACCTATTGGCTTGTAATAGCTCTAATGGTTTGATTATCATAGAAGACTGGTGTTTGAAATGTATGTGGGAATTTACTTAGAGAACTTTAAAAAATACCCTAACACCCTAATCCTCTAGTCGTTAATTTAAAGCCACATCACCTTCATAGAGCTCTGTAGATAACAGTTTGCAAGTCTGGATTGAGAGAACCTATGTGGGTCTCAGTAGGAAGCATGGTCAGATCCTCTCCTGAAGTAATCTGCCCAGGACTTCTGCTGTACAGTACATGAACAATCAGGGAACCATATGCTGCGTTTGATAGTTAAACTGAAATAGCCTTAATTTCCACGATAAGAGTAGTAGGAATAATGTCATATTTTGCATTTAATTAGGAAAAATGAGTTGAGAGAGTATGTCATTTTCTTTTATATGACAATTAGAAATGTGCCAAAAATTTCAGTCTGGAATTTATGTGCAGCTATCTTTTGCAATTAGTCATCTTATTTACTGCCAAATAAATGTGTTTTTAGTGGAATTTCTGTGAAACTGCAATTACATCTGCAGAACAAGTAGATTAATCCCATCTGCATGTGCCGTATGGATCTTTCCACAGATACTCTCTATCCCATCCTCACATTCTCTGTGGGTGACTTTCTGAATCCAATAAGACTGGGAGAAGTAAATTCTCTGCTCTCTTCAAATGAAAAGCTGAAGTAATATATCTAAACCTTATTTACCAAAGAAATACTACACTTCCCTGTGCCATCTACTATCATGGCAATTGTGAGCAGGCAGAATATATTGTTTTGCTTTGAGGACAGTACTGGTTGGAGGTCAGGACCTAATCCTGCAGCCCTTCTTCCCTTTGCTAAAAACAGGGCAACTTAGAAAGGACTTCAGGATCAGGCCATGACACAATGAACAACTGAATTACTGCATGAGATGAAGAGGATAATTTATCATGTCGGGAATAATTTTTTGTTTTTCTCTTTTGGAGACAGTATGTGCTTCCAGAAACTGCTCTCCTTTAAAATAAGTATGGAACAGAGGTTCTGTTTTGAGAACTAATTGGGATTATTTGTTGTAAGAGTTATTAGGTGATAAATTTAGATAATGATTTGCGAATGTCAAGAATTAGTATGATTGTGCAAATGGTATCTTCAAAATGAAGTGGATCAAGAACATGCTCCATTTATTTCCTTCTCATTTGGAACAATGAATGTGTCCATGGTGCAGTGGAGAGAAGTCTCTGCACCCCACTATGCAGCATAAGTTCTATGGAGACATCATGGAAGGACACTCATAGAAAAGCTTAGGCTGAAGATTCTGCTGCAGTAACCTAGCACAAACCTGCTCCAAGCAGGGCGAGGCTGCAGTAAAATCAGGTTGCTCAGGGCTTCTTGTGGTCCTGCTTTGCAACTCTTCAAAGGCGGGGATGACACAGCCTCTCTGGTCCTTGTTCCAGTGCTTCACTACCCCTATTTTGATTGATTGATTGATGGACTGATAGATTTTTTATTTTTTTTTATGTCCAGTCAAAATTCCCCATGTTGCAACTTGTGACCATTGCACTTGCACTTTGATGTGCATGAAAGAGCTACCAAGAAATCTTTCTCTGTTCACCAAAGTCTATGAAAAATGAAGAATCAGGAGCATGAGAGACACTCCCATTCATTAGCAGCGTTCACTTAGAATTTGCCTGTAGATTGATCAACAAAGTCGGGCTGCATGCAAATACAAAGTGTCTCTTTGATACATATACAAGTATCCTTGCACAGTCTTTGATTACATGATCATCCCCAGGTGTTTTTATCACTGGACTCTCTATCCTATTCACTCTCTAGGCTTGATGACTTCAGCGATTAAGCTGAGGTCGTGTAGTGAAATAAATTGTCTTCAAGATTGGTTGCAGAAACTAAGCTGGACTTAGTGAATGTTACATTAGGCATCTCAAATTAGAAGTAAATTTGGACATTCACCTGTTTAGGTGTTGAGTCTACATTTGTAAAAAGAGGATAATAATTATCACTTTCTCAAAAAAAGGGTTGAGAAGAAAAATTCCTTAAGTGAATAAAGCTTTAAGGTTTTAGACTGGTGAACACTACAGATGATATCCATGCTGCTAGGTAAAAAGCAGGCTCACAGACATGGTATTGACGACTATATCCACAGCCGATACATGGCCTGTCAACATTGACACCTATAGCATAATCTTAATGACTCCAAGTCTCAGAAGAGGTGGTATCCAGATGTTTATTAGCGGACTAGGATGTGATACACTCTGACACAGCCATGCCCAGTCCATCCAGACAGGAATGAGAGCTTGAAGCAATGCTGAAGTGCTGAGCTTTGTCCTGGAGGCTGCCTGCTGCAGAATATGTGCTTGCAAATCCACTATGTGAACAGTGGGAGAGTCTGGACTTCAGAAAGTGCTCAGACCTCATATGAGGGTGTAGAAATGCTAATGGAAGACATTCAAGGGAGTTAATCATCTTTAAATGTAATGAGATTTGAGTGGTGAGCAGTAAAAAGGTGAGGGATACAAATGGAATAAAAATAATTAGTGAAAAAGTTGCACTGAGCATATCCACTGTGTGAAATAAACTTTGTGAAATAAATGAGATCGAGTCTTAGGCAAGGATACTCTATGGCCAGGGTATGGTGTTGCATCCAAATGCTTATGACCTGAAGAGGCAACATAAGCCTTGGCTTTTTCTGATTCCCAAGACCTGACTTTGCAACCCAAGTCATTTAGTATATTTTCTTTTAAGCATTTAATGTTATGCTATTAACGCTTCCAAAACCAAGCCAGCATTTTTAGAGGCCGAATACATTAGCACTCATCTGTAACAAACATGTTGCATATTCAGATTATTCATATGGTGCTTTGGAGAATCAGCTGGTAATGGGTATTTTGCTGGACATGTGGAGATTTGTGATTTGTGGTGAAGGACAGACGAGCCATGGATTTGAGCAGATGGTGGTCATTACTTGCGCCAACATGTGACCACATTTAATTATAACAGAAGTGCTGAGGCAGGTTATTTTGCTGGGCTCTTTACATATATCATCATAGCGAAGTGAGGAAGCATTGGATATAAAGGATCAGAACTGCAACAGATTCATTTTAATCATTGCTATATGACACAATGTCTAATATTTAGAAATTCATGGTCTCACACATGCTTCCAGGTAGATCTTTCACTTGAGAGCAATAGACCCTGTTCTTCTCAATGTGCAGTGGCCACTTAATGCAATTCAGTTTGATGGAGACTACATTTTTCCTTGAATTCATGAAGCAATAGAGTAAACTGGCTGTACATAATAAATATGTCTGCACACCTTGAAATACAAATGCTGCTTGCCATTTTAAACCACATTATACAGAATTATCTGTAATGCAATATGATTCCATCTTGGGGACCACACTGTTTTATGTTTATACACTCTCACTTGGTCATATTTTCAATTTTTACGGGTTATTTTATTATTGTTTTGCTAATGGCCCTCAAACCTCTTTCTCCCTCATAATGCATCTTCAGTGACAGATAGTGTGGTCTCTTGGCTGTGAGTTTGTGGTTGTGGAGTAATTTTTAGCAATTAAACACTTTATTGATTAAACTGTTCCTTCTGTTTCATGATTCATGTCACTAGACAGTGCACGAGGAACAAAAAACAGCTGCAAAGAGAACAAAGTGTACAGAAGAAGAAGAGGAGGGCTGTGTAGGATTCTTCTCACCAACCCAGCTTTTACAGCTAACTTTCAGCCTCTATAACATCTCATAGCCAACAACCCTTGCTGAAATGCTCCAGTAGAAAACACACACCACATGCAGAAGTAGCACATATATACTGGAAAAGTGGCAAAAAGCTGGTTACAGGCTTGGCAGCCTGTGCCGTTGTATTGTCCACCCTAGCTTGCGTGGCTTGGGAATAGGCTTGCAGCAGCAGTTATGGCCGGGATTCAGTGTACTCCTTTTATACTTAGAGAAAGCCCTCTCTATCTTTGTCAGTGATCTCATCTCTCTGCCTGTGTTCTACATCCCATACTGTCCACATTATGTCCTATGGCTTGGGTTTCCCTGGGCCAGCACACACTGTTAGTGTCAGAGGAATTATGGTGAAAACAACTGAAAGCATTTGTACATGTTTCTTTACTAATATAAAAAGCAGTGAAAAATAAAGTTCCTCCCTCAGTAATACAATCTTATGTGCATTTCCCTATGGCTCATTTTGCTGCCCACAGTTGCTAGACCATCTCCTAAAGGCAGCTCCTACCTGCCTGCCAGGGTTGCTGGTGCCTACTGGTGTTGTAGGTACCATTCTGTGCTTTTCAGCTGTTTCCGTATATCTTTTAATGTGCTTCTGAATCAGCAGTTCTAAACTTGTCTGTATCAATTCCTTATTTGTCATTGTATATTTGTCAATATTCAAGTAATAGGGGTTTCTGCTTCATTCATCACATGATGCAAAGGCCTTTTGAGGTTGGTTCCTGGGCATCCTCAAATGATGATGTTCCTTTATATTTAGGGAATTTTAGTTGCTTCAAATTAGTGCCTCAGGCACTTTTAATGCATATGGGGTGGACGCAGAGTAGGGAATTTCAGTACTTGCTAGGTCTTGGTTTGTAGGTAGGTGTAGGTAGCTGGGGAAGAGGAGGAGACCAGGCGTGTCTGTATGGGAGTCTCTGTCACTGTCTGGCATAGGAGAGCAGGGTGAGAGGTGTGGGGGCACAACTGAAGCTAGGCCAGGGGTGGAGGAGCCATCCTTTCCTACTGAGAAGGAGCTAGAGGCAAGACAAGATCTTGCAGTTTATTCTTTGAAGCTTTGCGTGCAACTGACCTTCACTTACACATTTTGTACTATATAAATATTTCAAGTGAGCCATGAATCAAGATTAATGCATTAGGTGACTACCAAATCATTAGCAGTGCAGGATGTAATAAAGTTGATGCCAGGGCTTTATTAAACAGGGCGTGTTAGTCATTAAAATAAAGTAATGGTGTTGTGCAAATGTGAGAGCAGAACCCCATTTCCTCTGGGTGTCTCATCTTAAACAGGTAGTAATGTTGGGAATGGCAAGTAGCGAGCTAGAAAGTCAGGCATGGTTTAAATCGTCATGGTGACTGAATTCTGATTAACTAATTTGCTGCAGCTCTTCTCACAAGGAAGACATCGCTATACCTTATTTTCTGTTTGGTCTCAAACATGTAATCTAGGTAGTGTTAAGAGAGCTGCTTTGTCAGAGTCAAGAACAAATACTGAAAAGAACAGAGCTGAGGAGCAACGCAAACTCATAGTTTACAGCAAGTACACAAATGTCCAGTCTTCACCCTTTTTTTTAGCAGTAACTGAATGAGAACAGGTTTTTGGATAATAGCTGAAAACTTCACTATGCTCACATCTTGCTATGTGTCCTTTCCTGTGAATTCCCAATGATGAGAACATCAGCCCATTTAATTAATGCAAACCATGATTTGTACTCAAACAGGAGTTCTTGCACCTGTGTTCATACATGGAGAACTGAGCACTCCTTTCCCACCTCTTGGTGGGCTGTGGTTAGTCACCCAGAGACCAAGGAGATAAAATGACCTTCACTGACACTCACTTTTCATCTCTGGTGTTGGCAGCTTCCTTCCCCCTTTACTTGCTGTAACTCAGGCTTTCTGTAACTTTTAGGCCATCAGGGTTGATTTCATAACTATTTTGAGCTCCTGATGATTTTTTTATTGTTCTTTATTAATCTCTTGAGATATTGGTGCTGATTGTCCTGCTTATTCCCATTTTTAGTCTTATTCTATCCTGTTCTCTTCTATTTCAAGTAGCAACTTCACCACTCCTACTCTCATGATTTTTGGTGAAGATGCTGCTTTTATCACCTTTCTATCCCCTTTAGCATTTAATTCATCACTGGCTTTCTCACTGTCTCAAATCAATGTATTCCAGTGATCCATCCAAACAATGGATTCGTCCTAACAATAGCCCCACAATCTCAGCTGCAGTGATTCTCTAGCCAGGACAGGAGGATTTTTTGATAACTTTTCTTTTACATCTCAAAACAAATTTTGGAAATTTAAGATTTTGATCTGCTCCTTGCTAGTGCAGTGTTTTGTGTTTGCAGGTTTCTCATCCTCTACTTTCTTCTTGAAATATCACTCGTCTTCTTCAGATTGTTTCCTTCTTAGCTTTCAGGGAGTCATTGTAAGTTTAATAGCTACAGGGTAAAATACCAACATAACATTTTCCAGTGGTCAAATCCTGCAAACCAGACATCTGCTATTATACTGTGGGGGTTTTTTGGGGGCGGAAAAAAGTGCATGATTACTTTAAAAACGGATAGGCAGGACTAAAGTATATTACTTAAGAATTTAAAATGTATGTAGATACGTATTTTAGCTGATAACTCCGCCTTGTAAACTGCCCTGTCTTTTATAATGTGTTAGCTGAAATAAACGTTATTTGTATTGCTTATTTTTTTGTGAGCAGTAATCAACATGTGATTTACATGATGAATTTATAACTATCAGATGTTTATACCTTATCTTAAGGTGATTTATTTTTGTGTAGAATGTGCTTTGACTACAACTGACATTGCAACAGCGTATTACAGTCCTTGACCTAATTCCAGGCAGTGAACCTGCTGGGGTTTAAGCCAGTTTGGAAATCTGTCTGTTGGGTTGATGGATTATAGTCCATGTAGTGAGCACTGAGCATCCACAAGGTTCATGGCATCTTCACCTTTAAGTATCTAATTTATGTAGAAATGCCAATAAATTATTTAGAAGGGCATGCTTGCTGATATCAGCAGTATTGGAGCAATTAAAAATGATATGACTTTGAAAATCATTGGAAATGTTGGCAGGTCTTCAACAATTCTTTATAGGTTCCAGCTATTAATATGTGAGAAGAAAAAGGCTTGTTTTTCTTCTTTTCCTCACTATTTTCTTGACAGTTCTTTAGGAATTTATCAGATTGTCCTTGGAATGAAGTCCACATTGATTCTGGAAACGCATACAACCCAAAAACATACGAGACTACAGCAAACCTTCGATACAATAGAGATATAAAAGAGCTTCTTCCTTTCTTCCTGGCTCATTAAGGATTTGTTCCTGAGTTTGCAGAAACCTCACATCTATACCAATAAACTAAACACCGTAACGGTCCATTCAGTGATAGCAGGATATGCTCTGACACCTTCACACTGTTCAGCTCTTTTATGCTGCAGATCAAGTTGGTCACTTGATGCTCCTGGGCTAATCTCAAAACTTTCCTCTGGGATTTCTTTTTTTTTTTTTTTCTTTGCTTGTGGCATGAGTCAAGGCGACATCAAGGAGTTGCTGTGGTACAGACAACTGAGTCCCACTACCTGGGCCAGGCTGTGTTTAATTAGTATAGGCACATCTATAGGGGCAAGGCAAGGATACAGGTTAGTACAACTTGCAGCACATTTGATGATGTAGAAGTTTGCCCTGAAAGCCTAAGTAATCCTGCTGAAGAACTGCAAATGTTGACTCTTCAGGTTAAATACCTAAATCTGTCTGAAGGTATCTATCTAAACGGCAGTGTTTTTGCAGGTGCTGAGTGCCTAAGTTCTTTATTAAATTAACAGGAATTTGAAAATCACCTTGTAGACACTGTGGGATAAAATTAACATTTATTGATGTACAGGCTTACAGGACTCTAGAAGAGAAAGCAAAACACGGTTGTGCCATTTCTACACTTGGGGTTTGTAAGATACCACCAGTCACAGGAACATTTGCAAACTCTAATGCTCTCTTCCTCCCCCAAAACTTCCTCTCTACCTGCCTCTACCCCACCTTGAGATATCCCTGAAGGCAAAGAACCAGGGAAATCGAAGATAGCAAGTGAAAGAATAGCTTGACTAATTTTTATTTGGCTGCAAATGAAAATTGTCATCTCACTGCTATGTTAGATGTGTAATAAAAGGCAGGTGCTGCTGTGCTGCCTCCCATTTGGGGCTTCTGCCTTCTGAGCTGCTCCGAAAGGTCAGGGCATTATTTGGCACCCAGTTGTAAAAAGAAATGTGTTTGTATAGAGGGTGAATATTTTTCACTCTTTTTTATTTCATGTTTACACAATAATAGCAATCACTGAAAACTGGACTTCAATTTTAACTTCATGCACAAATGAGAAAACAAGCTATGCTGCAGATAATATCTTCCAAACATATGACACAGTGTATTGATTTTTTTTTTAATCCTGAAATTCACTGGCGTAGTGGTGCAGCTTTGTTCTTAGCTTAGATCTGTTTATCTAAAACTTTAATGACTAATTATTTTGGGGGGCCGGAAGCCTAATTGAATTTTACAAACAGGATTAGATCTTTAACTCTGAAGGATAGCTGGGAATGATTATGGACGACCAAACTAAAGCAATTTTCTGTTATTCGCAGTGACAGCATGGCAAGCTGATTTCTAAGGGCGTCATGTGCAAGCAGCTGTTATCTTAGCATGGATCTGGCTTATGACTTTACAGCAATTTGGAAAGCTAGTGGGTTTTCACCTGAAAGAGTAACTTTGGGCCACAGAGCCTGATTTCTGTGTGTGAACACATGCTGCTAAGCCAGGGAGCAATGTGCATCGCTTGCTACAGCAGGTAATGCCACCTGCTTGGACTTTAGTGCTGCACTGACTGCTACTAAGTTCTGCGTCCATGTGGTGGCTCATTGCCTATTTCAAAGGAAATATCCATCACATCTGTGCCAGAATCTTATTTTAACCAGTGAACATATGGTGAACATGGTTGCTTTTTACTGTGGCCAGAATTCTGCAATTTTAGGCATGAATCTGCTGCAGGACATTGTCTTGAGACAGACTTTGGTAGCAGAAGATAGACCTTCTTGAAATAGCCATGATTCACATGAATTTGATTCATATTAACAAACTACCTCTCTGACATTGTGTCAATACAAAGGCCTGTAGTAACAGGACAAGGGGTAGTGGGTTCAGACGGGAAGAGGGTGAGTCACTGGCATTGGTTACCAAGGGGGGGTTGTAGATGCTCCATCCCTGGAGGTGTTCAAGGCCAGGTTGGATGAGCCCCTGAGCAACCTGGTCTAGCGGGAGGTGTCCCTGCCATGGTAGGGGAGTTGGAACTAGATGATGTTTGAGGTGCCTTCCAAGCCAAACCACTCTATGAATCTATGATTCAATATGTAGAGGGAGACTCCAAAAGCATTTTCTTCCAGACAGGGTTGGGACAAACACTTTAACAACTTCAGAGAACGTCATGGTTTTCGGCTGCTGGCTGTCTCAGAGGTACACTAATGATGTTAAAACATTTCAGGTTGTCAACCGTGATTTGCTTAACAGAGGCTTTAGGGTCAACACTGCTTCTTTTAATTAAGCTCTTTACATGTAATGTTAGGGCAATTTCTAACACAGGAAGATCATCGTTTTGATGGGAACTTTTAGCATCCCCTGTCAAGACTACTGAGAATTTGAAAGTCTGGTTATTAGCAGAATGATGGTGACTACTGGTAAATTCTCTTTTATATGTTGTGGATATATGACTATATCTATTGCCTGCATCTCATCCCCATGCAATGCCAACCTAAACATCACCATCTTCTTTAAAAGCTGCAACATTTCTTTTGGTAATTGCCAATTTATCCAATCATTCCATTACCTCACTGGGAGACTGGCTGAATTTAGAGGAGTCTACAAACAAATGATTAGTCTGAGGAGGAATAATATCTGAGACAGGAGTGAAGAAATGGTGTTAGTATAGAAAATATTCTTTTTGAACAGTTATGTTTCTATTGTGGTCAATTGTCGTCACTACATTTTGTTCCCCTATATGTTTCTCGGCTGCTTCAGGAGTGCTTTTAGTTTTGTATTTATTTCCAAGCATTTTTCAAATTATTTGATGTGTGCTGGGCTTTCCCTTTTAGCTCTATCTGGAAACATTCCTCAAAGACAAGTAAGGACCTGTCTGGCTATCTCAGGGACTGTATCTCTGATAGCTGCTTTGATGAGTAACTAACCACCTGTCTTGCGGTAGCTAGAGTTCATGTAGGGAGAAAGACAATTTAGAGCTGCAAAACAAAATAAAACTAATGGTTGTATCCTACAACATGTTACAGCATCGTCCAGAAGAGCCTTGTTGGTTAAATTGAATAAGCTGCCTCTCGAAATGCTTAAACATCTCAGAGAACTCCCAGTCTAAACAGAGGAAACAACAGAGGTTGTTTCCTGAATAAGCATAGATTTAAGAAGGCTGTAGGTATTGAAACTATAGGTATATAACATGGTTTTGAAATAAGAAAAATACAGTATGAAACATGATGAAAAAGGCAGTCAGGGTGAAGATGGAAGTATGAGATCTATATTTCAAGTTTCATTTTTAATCACTATGAAGTTCATTAGAGAAGTGAAAACAGAATATGATCAATTGATATAAAAGTATTTTTTTCCCAAAATGTTAATGTCTTTATTATGAGGTAGCACCTGCTACTGCATTGAAAGTTATTAGATTGTGTGTGCATGAAGTAATACCCATAGAAGAAGTTAGATGAATAACCCATAATAAATCATACACCACAAGGGTATGCAGTTAGTATCAAGATTAATTATGCACTGAATTGTAAGTCATTATATCATAGATATCAATGCTGAGGTTTAATTTTTCTCTAAAAACTGATGAATTCTGAAATAGCTGTTTAACTATTTATAAGGAGCCTTGAGATGGAGGCTAAAGCAAGACAAGAAAGCATACCACTGTTTCGTTGCTCTGCCTTGTATAATGGACTGGTTAAATCTACGGTATCAATCATATCGAATCTTAATTTCGAGTTTCTGTTTTCTGACTCAACCTTGTAAACACCTTGTTGTGTTTTGTCTTGTGAGGTGTGTGGTAGCAGGCTGTTTTTCTTATTTTTACACTCCCGGTAATCTTCTCTTGCAAAGGTTACACTGTGGCATAATTTTTATCTGATTTATTAAAATGATTAATAAGCAGGAAAACACAGGATATATTCTGCCACGTTGATGAAGTTTTATGAGATATATAATATGTTGTGGCAAATATAATTTATAGTCTTGGGTCATTAGCATGTGAAACACCACAGTATTTAATTCCCTCTCCTGATTATGGGCCAGATCCACTTAGAGACAGACACCCATGAGCTGGGCTCACTCCCAACACTGTGCACAGAGCAGGCTGGGTGATGCAAGGAGGTGAAGCAGGAGTTTGTGTGTAGGACAGGCATCCTTTCGCCGGGGAAAGGGTACCTCTGCTATAGACACCTACACTGCATCTTGAGTCTTTCTGTGTAGAGCAAGTGTTTGTGTTGGTAAATCATATACCAAAATATCTAGGAAGTGCCTACACATTCATATCCACATCCCACTGAAGTCCATAGGACTTGAGCACGAGTTTAAATGGTTTCTCTGCTACAGAAAGACATCCTATTAAATGCTTTCCTGAGTTCATCTACAGCTGAGCCTATGGGGTATGTGGGGCCAAAGGAAATCATTGCCTTTTCCCAGCAGTATTTTCTCTGTGGGTGGAGGAGAGCATCCTATTGGAATGGAGGCAGAAGAGCCATAGTTCAGTATCATGCATCATCTGCCAGCAGCATTTCTTAGTTGGTATCAAAAAGATTTAGAAAAGTATTAAATACAGTTACTGACTTTAGGAGCTGCCTGTAATATATAGTGTTAAATTCGTATTTAGAAGAAATCAGCAATATTCCAAGGCACACTGTGAAGTAAATTAATAAAACATAGACAAACAAACAAAACCAACTATAATAGAGTAACATTTTACTTTTTTGGCAGTTACCTATTTTCTGTTCCTTTGCTTAATTGCCCACATTTCCCTTAAAATTAGAAAAAATTACCTGCATGCACACATGGATGACACTTGCAGTTCAGAAGAACTGCAAATATCATCTCCATACACTCTACACATCGTCCCTCTGAGCTCAGACCTTAAATGGTGCACAGAGGTGATGAATGCTGTCTATCTGAACTAAGGTAAATGTCATTCCTAACGGACATGGGAAACATTTTCCAGAGGCTGATTCCAAGTGCAGCCCCATTATCAGGCAGGCCAAGCATCCCCACCTCTCACTGATCCCATGCCCACCTGTGGGGGTGGTCTTCACTGAATGAAACTCTGTGAAAGATGCTCAGGCAGTGTGCTTTGACTGCTGCAATCATCCCAGCAGCAGCAGAGTGAAATGGGGATTGTTCTTCCCTCTGCAACAAATGTTTTAATAATTGATAATGAAAGTGTAAGCTGGAACTGTGTGTGGTATCCATTCATGCAGTGTAACAGGAGCTCATAAAAAAATATGAAGATTACATCTACCTGTGCAGAACGGCAGATAACCAATAGCATACCTGATGGCATTCTTCAAGCTGAGTTCAAATGCTCCTGTCCTGACAAGGTGATGAAGACAGTTGATTAGCTGTAACCGCCTGCGCCTCTTACTTGAAATGATGCCCTTCCCCTTCCCTCGCTGCTCACACCGCAGATGTGCTGCTTGTGGGCACCACGGATACAAGGCCAGCTGCAGTGCAGGAGCATGTGTTTTGTTATCTGGCCATGATTTCAGAGGAGACATTGCTGGAACACGAGAGCAGAGCATGGAGGCTGGTGTGCCGCAGGGGAGCTCTGGCCTCTCGTGCTGAGCAGAAATAAGGGGAGCTGTACCCTTGCTCGGGCCAGCAAACCTTGCATGCACTAGGCTAACTTTCAAGGGCTTCTATTCTGTCTCAAAACCCACATGGGATATTATTTTTTTGCTGTATATGAGCAGAGAACACACAGGAATATGGCTCCTAAAGGGTGCTATCTCAAATGGAGAGGTGCTTAGAAATGGGAGCATCCATTTCTACAGATGTTTGGGAGCCTGGCCTACAGGGAAACTGAGGGAAGCTAGGCATCTAAATGACTTTTAACAACCTAGCCCTGCTTTTGGATGTAATTTCCGAAATATCTTCTATAGATTACCTAGTAAACCCTCCATTTTTCTCCAAAATCTCTGTTCCTACATGAAGCTGTCCCATCTCCTCACACTACGAAAAGGAAAACGATGGGGAAAACAGTGGCAGCAAAAGCTACAAAGCAGTGAGGAGTTAGAAAGATGCAGATTAAGGGGTTAGCATCACTCTTAAGTGAGGTTAACAAATTGTCAATTACTGGATCAAAAACTGAATCAGTACTATGGGCTTCCACCGTGCATGGTTAGTCACTTCTACCATGGAGTGGCTGACTGATGGGGAGAGGGATTAGTTCAAAATCTGAAAATTGACTGAACAAGCATTAAAAAGTCTATACAAATTAAACTTTTTTTCATCCATTTCTCTCATTTGGGCTTTTCCACTTTCTTTTTTTTTTTTTATGCAACAGATGCATTTGCTGGTTTAGGAATTTGAATTTTTAGTCTAAGGCTAATGTAAGTGAGAAATTAGTTGAGTTGTAAGTAAGAGGTATGCAAAGTGTGGATGGTACAGAATATAGGAGCCTCTTGGGAGGCTCAGCATGAACCCAAGCATGGACAGTTCGTAGACTCATTTTTTGAGGCCATCTGGGTTCAGACATCTTTTTGTCAAAGGATAAGGATTATACCAAGACATCTTTCATTCCCATGGGGGATAATGACTTCCTGCCTGGATGGCAAATGTTCTCATTTCCCATGAAAAGTGTTAGGACAAAGGTTAAGTACCTCCTGTAATTTCACAAAGAAATTTGATACATGCCTCTAGCTGTCTTTTCTATCTGTGCCAGACATTTTTTGTTGTTCTAGAAGCTGACTGCATGGTACGGCCCAGGGCTCATTAGGACCTTGGAAGATTCATTATTTTACACTTCATGTCTTCAGCCTGCAAAGGGGATGTACAAAGGGGACTGCGTAACTCGCACTGAGAGTACCTCCTCACGTGCCACTTGCATCTGGACTCTCAACATCTCTGAAATCGTGTTACCAGACCCCAGGGAAAAAAGTAGAACTGTGCTTAGTCCCTACAAGGGAATTTTTTTGTTAATATATTTTTTACAGAAGCACAACAGAAGCAGACAGATTTCAGCTCTTTGTCCCTTTACCCAGAAGAGTTTTCCTCTCTCTCAGGAGAAGTAAATAATACTGAGATCACAAACAAGTAGTGATGAAGCCATTAAACAAAATGGAAATTAAGGGAAAAGTGGAAATGAGATACTGTTGATGTGAATTTGAAGAATCCTTTACAAAGGCTTGTGTAAGAGAATGAACTACATTCTGATTCTTTTTTTGCTAAATTCATGACAAGGAAATGAAAAAAAGACAGGTTTGTAGCGCCCCATTAGTTTGTTATGAGGTTTTCTGAAAATAGCATGACGTTTTCATTTTACATTATAAGGCTATGGTAGCGATATTTTATGAAGGCAAAATACTGTGTACAAAAAAGCAATGCTTTTTCTTTTCTATCTGAAAACCACAAAAAAGTGTTGGGCACGAAGGCACAGCCTTATCATATTTCTTGCTAACGAGGAGAGGTCATAAAACAGAGTTTTTCCTCCCTCCTCCTACTAAAAAGTAAATGAGAGCATGTCTGCTTTGCAGTCACTGTCCCAAGTTCTAGCTTTAAATTAGCTCACTGGGGTCCCAAGAGCATGTGGCTGCAAGAGCCTGAAGCTTAGTCCAGGCTGACTGCCCCAGCATTTATCCCAGCTTCTCAAGCAGGTATTGTAGCACTGTGATCTATATTTCAAATACAGCTCAGCTCAAGGTGCCTTAGTGAGCTACTGGAGAGATAGGGCAGATATATCACACCAGCAGCCACCACGCTTTCAGGAACATGTATGGTAATGGGGTGAGCTTTCTGATTTAAGGGGCACTTTTTCCCCTGTCAGCTCAAAGGCGGCCATTAAAAAACAAACAAACAAAAAACCCCAACCAAAAAACCCCACTAGCTTTTACTTCTGCAGTTCTTCTGATTAGACATATTTTCCATTAATTGTTCACTACAGTCATAGTCCCTCACTGTGTGAGGAGGGGATTAGCTGAGATGATGAACCTTTGCTGCAGTTTGCCACTGTTGCTGAGTCCTGCCCAGTGGGGAAGCTGTTGACTTGTGAGGTGTTTCCTCAGAGGAGCCAAGGTCCAGCTCCACTCAGCTTACAGGAGGACAGTTTGTTTCACGTTTCAAAGGAGGTGGAAATGGGTAAAGAAGAACTGACTTCTCATACAGAGCTAAGTGGATGTGCATGTAGGAGGTGAGGCTCTGTTTTCCTATGCCAAGAAGTGGAAAGAAACAACAGAGGAGAGTGTGTGTGTGCATATATATATACACATCTATACTTCTCTGCTATAGCAATATAATGTAATGAATGAATCTGTGCAAGTATAATTGTTTTCATTTTTTGTTGTTGTTTTTTATTGTTAGGTTTTTTTTAATCCTGACTCCCTCATTCCCCTTGTCCAAATGAATGTGACAAAAATGATTTCAAATGTTTTAGTATCATGGCTGGCTTGCTTGCTTGTTTGTTTGTTTTCAATTTTGAAGGTGAAGTGGTGCCTTTGACATTGTGTTTTATAATGGCAACTGAAAGATTAGCACTTGACACTCCCTTCATTACTAGCTCAAACCAGCCATAAGAGGAGGGAATAAATGGTCTATAGCAGCCTGGTCAGGTGTAAAAGACTATGGTAATATATAATCACATACTCTTGACGTTGTTTACCGGCAGCTGAAGAACTTCTGGAGTGAAGTAGAAAACCCCACAACAGGGTGAAAGGACAGCTGGGGCAGTGTGGGGCCTTGTCAGCTATGTGGGGAACACTGTGGGAGAGAAAAATGCCAAGAGCAGAAGAGCCTTGGCCTTTCTTCCTCAAAGCAGCATTTGCCGGTGGCTGAAGATCCATCTGTCATTGTTAAACAACTGAGATGCTTTACATTAACAATTATCTGTCTCTATAGAGGGAGGTTTCAGTGATGAACCAGATGAAAGGCTGTTGAATACACAAGGGGAACAACGCAGGTATTTATGTCAATGAAGTGGAAGGAAAATAACACAGCTGATTTATCTTGAGTAGCTCATATGACCTGTCTGTCCCTTCATTGTGCTGCTGATATCTTTTGGCAACCAGCACAGCAGCCAAAGTATGAGCACAGATCAGTTGTGTCATATTCTTTCTTCACTTCATTGACGCAGAACATGTCATAAAATCTTGCTATCCTCAGCGCCACCTTTCAATTCCTGAGCTTGGTGACAGCAAATGTCACTTGAGAAAAGCACAAGAGCTATGACTGCTGATAGTTTTGAGAAACATTATGTGGAGCTGTGTCACTTTGAGGACATGTTCCTACTGTAGTTTTGAGTGTGAATGTCACTGTAACGCTGGGTGTCCTCTTCTCTCCAGGTAAAGAGGTTATCCTATGTATAGTTGTTATGAGGGGGAGAGGAGTCCATAGTTTCCAAGTCAGGTAATGGGGAGCTGAGAGCCTATGATGATGCCATGAAGTTATGGGAACTGTTTTAGCCCTTCTGAAAAAGAAGGATTTCAGCTAAGGTTTGCTCTCCTCCAAGTTAAAATTAGTGGTTCAAATCTTCTATACAGATATCATGAGTCCAATATATTTTTTGCCCTTAAATTTCTTCATGTCTTCAGCTGCAGCTAGGCCAGTATAAGGTCTTGCTGAGTGGGAAGTCTGGAGTTCAGAAGCCAAACTCTGTTTTATCTGAGTATACCAATGTGTGTGTGACCAAAAGTGGAGGGATCACAGTCTGGTGAACAGGAGGAGGGCCGACAAATGGGATTTCTAACCAGAATGACTTTATATTGCATTACCAAAAATGTTGAGCTGTGCAGGCTGGTAGGAGGGAGAGTCTTGCTTCTAATTATGATTCAGCATTATCTTTCACTGATAATAGCCTTTTTGTAATCAAGGAAGGTAAAAATGAATTGCACGTTGCTGATTTTTGTGTGTGCACCAATGAGCAATACAATCACAATGTAATTTTAAATTAAATTCTTTTGTTCCTTTGGTTAATTTGAGTTTGATGGTTTTCCCTGGTGCCAGAGCCTAATTTACAGCAGAGAAAATTCCTTTAAATTGATTTTTAAAAATGCACTCACATACACTACATTAACCTTTTCATTCCCTTATGATGTGTGTCAAAGAAAAATGATCCCTGCAACTCTGCTTATTGGAGAGATGCATCTGTAGAGTATATTAATTGGTAGAGTTCCAGTTCTGCTCTGGACAGATTTTTCACATGGTAAATGAAATCCTGGCTGTGCTAACGCTCTTTTCTCTCTTTAAAAATACTGGTGCCCCAGCCCCCATCATTTGCCTTCTCCTATTGCTACATATCTGTTCACTTCTGAACTCATTTATTAGTTATGGAAGAGTTTTTTATCTTTGGATTTAGATAGAGAGAAGAGACGCACCAAGATCCAGGTCCCCAGAAGTGTTTCTGTGCCTGACTTCTGGTGAAGCCACAGGGAGTTCCCTGGTGGGGAGATATTCCACTTTGCCCTCAACCCTTCTCCCTTTGGGAGGTGGTCGGACCTCTGCGCGCCTGACCGCGACAGGATCCAAACACCTCTGAGAATGTTGGCTTGGGTATGGTGCAAAGTGTGTTTGCAGCATCACGTGAGTTTAGGATATCTTTAAGTCTTGAAAAGTGAGTGAAGTGGACAGAAAGATTAAGATAGAGGACTTTCTTAGGTGTGTTTAGGTCAGGATTTGATTTGAAGCTCCACTGAGCAATGTAGGGAAATGTTGAGATGGGTCTCAGTCTCCTTGGTGGATCTGTTAAGACCTCTTAATTTCAGAAGCCAAACCCTGCTTCTTGAGAGAGTAACAGATTGATGAGGTGTGGAGAAGAATCTCCTTTCTTGGATGCTTGCCTTTTTCCTTCCCATCTCTGGAGCACTTTTTTTATGGAATGCAATGAAATTGCCATGCACAAGTCATTGTATCTGCTTGGGTGATTTTTTTCTTTTCCAATCCTACATCATGTTTAAATCAATGTGATATCCCTGCAATTAACTTCAATTTCAAATACAAAGGGGACCTTTCTAACCCACTCTCTCTCTCACTTTTGATGTGTGATGTCATAAGTGAGAGTCACAAAATTAAAGAAGAATTGTGATTACAGTGGAAACTTTATAACTTGAAGTCAGAGGAAAGCAGACAGATAAACCAGCAGCATGACTCAGGAGAAGAGGTGTTTTTGTTGATGATGTTAGGATGCTAACATGACTTACATGACTTGTGCGGTAAGATTAAAACTGATCATGATAATGCAGTGGCTTTGCTAGTGGGTAGCAGTGATCCTCATGAAATATATCTTCTAGGAGAAAAAAATTGCAATCTGTGTGTCTGTCGATTCTGCTTTTCCTTTTTTTGAGTAGAAACATGGATGTCTCAATTCCATTCTGTAATTCGCTGAGTCTCAGGATTGCATTGTATTAATGGGGTATTTCTTTTAAACAAAAACTGAGCAAGAAAAGTGTTCTTTCAATACAAGGAGTCATGCTTCTGTGGTGTTGTGCCACAGTTAATACAGTTCAGTATGGGAAAGAACATTGGCATCTTGCTTTCCCAAGGAAAAATTACTTTCTGCTTGTTATGTTTACTGCCACCCAGAAAGTTTTGAAAATGAAAATAAATTACTTTGCAAAGCTCTTTGTACTGTGCTGTGAGAACCCTAGTAAAAATAGAAATCAATTAAAACACACCAAGCATAAGACTCATAAACCTTTGGAGACCTTGGAGTCACTTTGCCTGACAGCAGCACTCAGTGCTGAGCTGGCCCGCTGGCATCTCATGCCAAAGCCCAAGTATCCTTCGAAGAGCTGTAATTATTCAAACTAGAGTTTTCCTAAGCTAAAGCTGGACAACAGCCAGGGGGAATTAAGACTTTTTAAAAAAAAATTCATGAACGTCAGATCAGTATTTCCGTGAAGTGGTTTCTGGTTCAAGAATGTCTGAGAAAAGCCTAAGCGAATCCCATTAGGAGAACTGAGATGTCTCCCATCTATTTTGAGGACAGTCTCACAGCCTGTGGACTCTGTTTCCTGCCTCATTGTCCAAGTAATGCTCATGGAAGTTGCCATAGGTTGCTGCTAGCCAGAAAGAAACATTTAGCATTATAAAAATGGAAAAGATAACCATCCTTTTGCTGTTGTGTCCCTTGCTCCTTACTTCTGCATGAGTAAAGGTATGAGCTCGAGAAAATTATTTTCCTTAAATGTAAGAATTGCAGAACTGGTGTTGAGTTGGGTTTGGGATTTGGGTTTCAGATGGAGTTTAGGGCTGCATTTATACAGTGAAGGAAACTGGAGGGGTGCAGGGGACCAAGCATGGGTGATCAGTGGTATGGTTTGTTAGCATGCTTCCAGGCATTGCTTTTTACTAGCAGGACTGTCCCAGGGATCCACTCTGAACCCCAGCAGTAAGTGGGCTGGGACTGTTTTGGTAAAGAAGTTGTGATATGGTCATGCTGTGCTGCAGCGTAAGATGGTTTGGTTGCTGTGGGTGTGAGGTGTGCTCTGCCAGATGCCCTTTGGCCAAGAGAACAGGCTTTGCTTTGCTTTATTTACTGGTTTATATTTACTTATGAAACCAGGAATTAAAGATTCAGGAGATGAGAAGAAGGGAAGACGGACTAAGCAAAAAGATCTTGGCTGTACATGCTGGGGAAAAGAGGACTTAGCTGGAAGAGGAAAGCCTTCCTACTGTGTCCTACTCCAAGAACTGCTGATGTCTTTTTATTTAAAAGCATCATGTGAAATACAGGCTCACACACATTGTTTTTCCGTTGCTCAACATTGTTAAAATTTGTATCAGAGAATAGTATTCCTTCCATAATTTTCATTAAAATCTTGACAACACAGTACAGATGGAAACAGTATTAGAGATCTATACATCAAATATGACTTGATACTAGAAACAACAGAAAATTGAGATGCTCTTCAAGGTGAAATTATAAGATAAGTAGCATCTTAATATAAATATTGCTACAATAATGAATAGTGTAATTGCGTTGTCTTTGAAACTTCCGTGCATCAAACAATTAGTATTTTTCAAAACAGTAAATGACTGGTGCTTGAAATAAAAGTTGTGTAAAAGATGTATAAAAATAATCTGTGAATTTTAGCATCCAGAATAACTCTGGAGTTTGCATTTTACACACCTCCTACACTATACTTTGATTTGAATAGGATACTCATATGCTTGAGAAATCCAGCACCATAATGTGATTAATTATGATATATGGAAATATAGCAGGCATACTACTAAAAGTGTTACTGACCTCAATAAGAGCTGGTTCTGGCTTGAAAGAGAGAGGAACTTTTTTCTCTCATGAGATCCTACTGGCTTATTAGATAATTTTTTTCCTGCTGAAGTTAACTTGGATGTACAACACACATCAATAGAGTCCCATGGAGGACAGAAATATTTTATTTTTCCTGGTTCCTTACTAAATTTGGAGGGTGTTGTAGTGAGCACACAAACCAGATTTTATCATCACATACCTTGTTAGTTTGGACATTTTTCTTTGTTCAGTGTGTAAAAACATCTTATGTCTCATCATGAAGGTTCAGGTAGTTTTCATTACTCTTGAAATCCAATCAGTATGGGCTTATACCAAATGTTCTCTCCCCCTAAAAGCTCTGAACTATCACTTCAGCCTCCTCCTCCTCTCTGCAGTGCCATTCCATACCATCCTTTGCCCCTTGGTCTATCTGTGTCCCTCACCTCCCCATGTAACTCCAGGACTCAGGGGTCGATCCTATCTCTGACCTGGTTTGCCCAGCCACTCCCATGGCTGTGGGACCTTCAGGAGCCATCGCCTTGCAACCCTCACACCAGCCAACAACCTCATCTTGAATCCCTCATTCACCATCATCCTGAAAGGAGTGACAAGTAAAGAAATGTATTTTGAACGAGAAGCAGCTTGTAGGACAAGAAGTAATGGTTTTAAGTTAGGAAAAGATAGATTTAGGTTGGATATTAGAAGAAAGTTCTTTAGCATGAGGGTCGTAGAGCACTGGAATGGGCTGCCCTGAGAGGTGGTGGAGGCCCCATCCCTGGAGTCATTCAAGGTCAGGCTTGATGAGGCTCTGAGTAACCTGACCTAAGTAGATGTTCCCACTTTTGTAGGGAGGTTGGACTAGATGAAATCTAGAGGTCCCTTCCAGCCTGAAACATTCTATGATTCTATGATTCTAGTTCAGATAGTAAAGATAGGTGGTGGTTGGCATAGTTAAGTTGTATTGAGGGTACTTCTCTCTTTCTTTTTGTTTTTTTTTTTTTTTATTTCCCCAGACATGCATGAAGCTTGGGTGTATGTTAATGAGAATTACATATGTCAGCCAACAGAGGAGCGACCCTCCCCTCCCCCTCAGCTGCTTTAATTCACACCTGAATTCATATCATAATTACTGTATCACAGAAGTGTTTGCAAGTAACATGGCAAGGTAATTTTTGCTTTTGTACCATGCAGTGCAATTTCTGCGTCCTGAGTTTGATGGACACCTCAGGAGAGAGCAAAATGAAATAGATAAACCCGTTTCTTCCCCCCTGCTGTACACGCTGGGTTTGTATTCCTCTTCCCACTCTTTCTGCAGTGTGACGACCTCAAAACTCGGCTGTCTTCACGGCTCTTTCTCACATTGTTGCTAAACAAATTATTTAGGAATTAAATTTTGCTCACCTTGTGTTTTCCTTCCTGTACCATTTAGAAACAAATTATTTACAAGCTAGATTACAGAAAAAAAAAATACCTAGGAGTTAGTAAAATATAATATTAAACAATTTCTAATGCTGTATTTCTACCCAGGGAGATTAAACACCTCACTACTTCCCTTATCACAAATTCTTCCTTGATGTTCAGAGTAATAAATTGAATGCTATTTTTTTTTTTCTGAAATATAGTTTCACTAAAAATTGTAATTTCCTCTTTACAAATGTAAGAAGAATGGCACTTTGTTGGAATTAGGGGAGATGACAAAGGTGAGAGGTGGTTTCCCCAAGCTCTCAAATATTGCAGAGAAGCTTGTTTTATGATTTCTTGAGATCATAATTCTTTAAGAAATAGAGTAGAGAGATGTCATCCTGGCATGCCTTGGCAACATCACCTTTTGCAGAGGCTTTCTGCATTGGTATGAACAATTTCAAGGCTCCTGTGTGCGTTGCAGCTCAGTTTAGAGTGAGCCAGGCTGTCAGAGCATTATAGTGGAAAAACTGGAGCTAAGCAAGTGCTGTGGCGTACAGGGGTCCTGGGATCAGTGATGTAATCTGTGGCATTTGTGCTTGCCAAGCCTTTTCACAGATCTGATGATAACACAGGCTCTTACTGAAAAAAATTCTAAGCATCAAACCACGTTTTACTGGTGCCATGGCAGATATTTCACCTGTGGAGATGATTTGGTTCTGTTTTAGTGGATGAATGTGTGTGCTTATATCAAAACACTGAAATAAAATCAAAGAAATGATGTTGATTTTATGGGCTCTGTCACTATTGGGACTGGATCTTTAATTATGTCTTGAATTACAGTAGCAGCTAAGGGCCCCTGTGGGGATTTGCAGTCCCACTGTGCCAGGTGCTATCAAAACATCTAGGTTACAGCAGATGAATGAACCAAACTGATAGTGGGAAAGTGAAGAAGAATAAGATGACATTAAATCAAGACCATCACAATTCGTGGCTAAACGTATCTCTAATCATATATGTCATGTTTCATACATGTGTATGACATTGCCATCTCCTTTCTCCTTGGCATGAGTTAGAAGATGGCCATGCCTTTGGCTGGAGCCATGCTTAGTGCAACAGGTCCAGCTGGTATTCACAGCATGAATTTTTGTCTCTGTGAGGATAGGCTCCTGACACAATTTCAGAGTCCACATTCCCAACTTCTAATTTATTTTGGAAATTCCATGTGGTCACTTTTCCCTAAGCACTAGGAATAACTTGGGAATGCTTCAAATGGCAATGCTCCTTATTTATGTGTTGTAAGGGGGTAGGAGGATGTTGGTGTGTGGTTACTACACTTGAGTACAAAACTCATGTGAGATGCCAGTTCAAGATATAGAGAAGCTAAATTAATCTTTTAGTGCTGCTAGGTCTGGAGGGCATCCAAAACTGTTGCATCATAATGCTCATAAAAATGAGGAGAAGTTATTAAATGCCCATTTATGCGATAGGGGACAGCTAGGAACCCCAGATATTACTGTATTTAGATCTTTTTGCAGATTTTTTTTTAAATTTAGAAGTGGCACTGGGTTTCATTTGAAGCTGACACAGACTGGCTATGTTCCAGTGGAGCCAATGATCTGTGTCAGTTAATGTTAGCTGAGGAGCTGGTGCCTTCTGCTTTAAAATTGTGGAAAACCCATCATCTATTGAAGCTAACAGTTAGGTGTAGGTGCAGATTCTCCTCGTGGCTTTGTAATAGAAACACGTAAGACTGAAAGCTGTATCAAAGCGTAAAACATGCAAGGTTTATTTTTACAAAGGGCTGAGTGTTACGGATATAGCCTTTTCTTCGTTTACCCTCAAATGCTCCATTAAAGCCCAACCTCAAAGCATTTGCATATGCACACTTTGAAGAAAACTGTGAGAGGAGATGGAGCTATAGGGCCAAAAGAAGTTGCTTTAGGGCATTCATAAAAGAGCCTCCCAGAAATGCAGGGCAGGATCATGTGTTGTGCTCTGTGCAGGCTAGAAAATTATTCTCATGGTGCTGGGGAGTAGACAGCAAAAATGTTAACTTATTAAGTCATTCCTCCCTGTTAGTAAAAGTATTTGTTATCAACAGAAGATGAAGAAAAGCATAACATAGTTGTCTCTCTTCACCACAACAGGCAGGATGGTTTCATCCCTCTGAATCTTTCTGTTGGGGTTTTGGAGGAAAGCCCATGTACATGCCATGCCTCATTTGTAAAAACAGACCAAGTTTTTATTCCTCTCACTCTAAAATGTCACCTTTAGCATCTGAACAACTGAGTTTACTGTAGCCTCAGGCTTAGGCTGTCTGAGTCTAACTGCAAAGTGATTGCTATTCAGCATCACACTTCAGCTGGAGCACAGCTCAGGGGGGTCTGCAGCAGCAGGAGGGGAGGGACATGAGTGGGGAGGAGAAGGAAAGAAAATAAATTAAAAAAACGCAAACAAAAGTAACTCAGCTTGAATACAGAGATGGGAAGGATGCAGTTACATGCTTATTATTTTTTGTCTGTATTATGATACTGCCTACATTTTTCAGTGACAAAGGTTTCCACTGTGCCAGGCAGGGTACCAAAAATTACTCCTGCCCACGAAGAACCTCTATCCTAAATGTAAGGCAGAAGAGCAGCAGAGGATCCAAACAAGCAGAGGAGTGTGATGAGACAGTAAGGCAGCATCGATCAGCGATATAAACAGAGGTCTCAGCAAACCTCCTGCTGTAGCCACTGCAATGCATCTGATTTACTGACACGATGATTGCAATTAATATTTCTGGTTTTGCAACACACGGTTAATAATCTAACCACATGGGTTACCTACTCTCTGTCTCATTTGTTGTACTGTTTAGCAGTTATAATCTGCAGCAAGTCTGTATTATAAAGAACTAATTTGCAGCAAGATTCTTCTTCCACTGAAAGCCATAAGAGTTTTTACCAGGGACAACTGTGTTCCCATACCTTAATTCCTCAGAAAACAGGCATTCTGCTCCACATTCTGAAATTGGAGAGCTGACTTGTCAGAGACATTGCACTCACAGTTACATCATCAGGCAAAAGTTTTAGTTCAGAACAAGGTAGCTTGAGTTGATGGTAAAATACATACTTTTCCATTAAGTGTGTGTTAACAAGCTTCCTAGAAGATTTTTCATTTACTGTATTTATGAGTGTAGTATTTCAGTGTATTTAGTTAAAATTTAGAAACAAATTTTAAAGAGCAAGAAGCAGAGTTTTCAAGAATGGCAAGTATGGAAACCATACAAAACTACTGCTATAAACCCCATCCTGACACCTCTGAAGGCAATAAAACATCTTGCACCTACTTTTGTTTCATATCAATTTCTTGGGGTTTTGTTGGTTTTTTCTTTTGTTTTGTTTTTCCTTGTCTTTCTGATTTACACTGGTGTAACTAGGAGGAGAACCAATGTCCTGACTGCAGCCATGGCCCAGTGCAACCTGCTTCAGCAAGCACCCTCCTGTACAGCATGTCTGGAATGCGCATAATCCAGTATAACACACCTAGGTGTTGTTATTATTGCACAAAAGTGGCAACCCCATGTTGAAGGAGACTAAGAGGCCCACCATGACCATCCCGCTATTGAAACTTCAGAGATTGTCCTCCAGGATGTATAGCTTTTATTAAATAGTTTCAGTATTTGACAAGTGATGTCTGTATTGTCCTTCTTTCATTTAGTGATATAGCTAGTAAAAAAAAATTTTAAAAGTTGTGCTTGATGAGTTTTTAAGAAGCTGTTATATTATTGTAATATGGCCACCATGCTGGCAGACTTTTGGCAGGTTTCAAATAAACATGCCAGAAATAATTTTGTTGACAGCGTCTTGGATTGGAGCAAATCCAGCCTTCATCCATAACATGTCAGTACAGTGATTCTTTCACAGGCAGGCAAATATGTCATCACAGATCTATATTTTAGAGTCTTAAAATACTGTAGATGTCTGAATTTATGGCTTCAAAGTCAACTTCACATGTGGGTAGCGTTATCTTTCAATCATGAATGAAGATGAAAGTGATAACATTTACAGTTTTTAATATGCAGAATCAATGAAGTGCGCTTATGTTAAAACCTGTGGTAACAGCTGTTTTACTTTCCTATTCTAAAGACAATTAAGGTTTTATGTAAGAAAGAAGAGGGTGGAAAACAAACAGCAAAGGAAGAAGAGGCAGAAGGGCTTTAGGTTGCTTGCAGAGGTCATGCAGGTGTTGAATTAGTTCTTCATGAGAAGCAGAGAGCAGGTGACTCCTACCCATGAGTGACTTTGTTTTAATGCTTCCTTTTATGTTTATTTTCACAGAATCATTTTGTCTGAGCAAAATTTGTGCGTGCTTGGTTTATTTCCACTTGTGTAATATGCTCTGATTTCAGTGTTCAGTATTAAAACCAAAGTGGTATCCTTAGGATTAACAGTCATGGTTCACAAAGGGTATTTGCTTGCAGCTTGGTTTAGATCTCTCCGTTTACATCTGCAAGGTGGGATCTTTCAGGAAGGGGTGAATTATAGCTTTGTGCTGTTCATCAGAAACAAACCCTTTGAGGTGCCACTTCAAGAACATTATTTATATGCCTCAATCTGTACCTGCCTAGGCCTTAATTAAACACCTTCCTGTCTTTGGTCCCAAGCACAGATGCTTTCCTGAGCAACGTGAATAGGCAGCTGATGTCCACTTGTGGGAACAGCTCTTCAAGGGTGGGAGTTTGCTGCCAAGGTCATGGGGTATCATGGACAAGTGGTGGGGCTGTAATCCCCTGGAAGTAAAAGCTGGTGACAGCTTTTACAGGCAGAGCAACATATCTCTGGTCTTAACAGAAATACAGCTAGAAAGGATCCAGGGAAGCAGTGCTAGTATATATAAGGTATGATGCATGTGAAGCAGTTTTACTGGGATTCCATCGAAAGAGACTTCAAATGACCGAGAAGAGTAAAAGTGCTGCTTCCAAACTTGTACTGAATAAAGCTGTTTACCTTTCTTTGAAATATCATTTGTCTCTTCTTGCCTTTTATCACGCAAAATTTTCTGATGGAATTTTGAAAATAAAGTAAAAACGTTTCTGTTTCCTAAAACAGAAGGTACTAAAGTGTACTAAATGCCGAAGTTTTGTTTATAAATAGATTTCCTCCTCTTGATATGCTAGAAATTACCAGTCTTTTTGTGGTGATTTTGCACAAATATTGGTTGGATGTCTGCAGAATTAATGTGATCATGATGTGAAAATGAATTCAGTGGGAGTATTGATACCCTGAGAGCTTAAGCACATGTGTGGATTTCTGTCACCCTGGGACCCGTAGATGGGGAAACCTCCCTCAATGCGAGGTTTTATTAAGTTTTTGAACTACAGATGGGTTTGTAGATCTAATTCAAGTCCTTGAACTAGTTTTTTCAATTTTAAAACTTCTGACCATTCCACAGGGAGAAGGTGGTTAGAATATTTTGGGGAATGTGACTGTTGTCGTCAGTCCTGTAGTACTGCCTGCACCTTACCTCTGTCTGTAGACACTGTTAAGGTTTGACTGGGTTTCTTAGCTGCTTCTCCCTAGGTCTTCTGTCATCCCTCTAGGTCCCACTGTGCCCTGAAAGGAAGAATATTTCTGCCACTTACTAAGAAACCCTGGATTCTTATCCTGGCTTTATTTCTCAATTTGTGTGTGACCCTGGGAAAGTCACAGGCTCTTTTTGAGCCTATTTGCATCACCTGAAAAATGGGAACTGTAACAGTTTCCTAAAATAGGTGTTAGAAGACTAAATTAATTAACATTTTTATTCATACTTAGGATGAAGATGCTATAAAAATGCAAGTATTTATATTCTTTCTGTTTGCTTGTTGGCAAAATTGCATTTCTCAAGGCGACTGACCTACTTTTCAGAATTTTCTCTAGTAAGAATAAGAAACTATAAATTTGTTCCTTCCAATTATTTTTCATTTTGAAAAGAAAACCAAATGCAAATGCGGGGAAGGCTAGGAATGGAGGAGGTGCTAACCTCTACCTCTCTTTGCCATAAGGAAGAGAACCATCATCTCTTTGCCAGAACTAGAATAAATAATGAAATACAGATGCTATTTCAGAGGCTTAATGCTTCAAACCTGGCTTTCCATTGCAGATTTGTATCCTTTGTAATGGATAGATCCCCAAATAAGAACAGAGACTCAGTATTATCCTTTTCTGTAAAATGGATTTCTGATATGGAAAAAGCTGGAGAATATTTTCCAGTATTTGCTGAAATAAAATTATGAGGTTTGCCCAACCTCCCTGTTTAGGTCATGTTGCCTCATATAAAAAAAATGTAACAGTAGGTGAAACAAACTCTGAATTACAGCAGAACTTTAATATAAAGCTTTTTGTTTTCCTGAAAAATATTAAAAAGTAAAAAAGAAGACTCTTTAAGGAAATAGCTTTCTTAGATTCACCATCCCTCATAATAAAGGAAATGAGGCAAAAATTCTAAATTGGTGAGGTCGACAAGGAGGAGGAACATCCAGAGTGGTTCTGGCTGTGAGGCCACATCACTTGAGCAAATTCAGTGTTCTGGGAAAGTGGAGTACACTGATATTTCATACAGTTCCTGGGGGTGCTTCAGTGCATGCATGAAATCACATTTAATGCACGGTGCTAAGGGGAATCCAACAGAAAGCATGAAAGGGATAAAGCGCAATAAATATTTAAGATCTTGTGAATGTGAACACAGCACTTTATAAAAAAATCCCAGTCTCGAGAGCAGGGGTGCCACGTACTTTGTAGACAGAACATATGGTACAACCACAGCAAACTCAAAGCAAATCAGTGAATAGTGATGGAGCTTTTTTTTTAAAGTTTTAAGGATGTGATTAAATGTAATGTATATGCTACAAGTGAATCCTGTCTTTCATGTCCGTAGACCAACCAACCTAGAAATGAATGCAAGCTGGCCTGAGGGGGTGTGATGTTTTCTGGGAAGACAGAGAAGTTCACCATGGGGATATCCTTATTGATTTTTATCTCCATACATGCCCCTGTGAATTATTTATCTTCCTGTATTCTTCTTTAGCATCTTATTATTAAAGTCTCTTGAAAGTTACTGTAAAGCTGTTTATTTCCCAGTCTTAATGAGAGTTGGTAGGAAATTGGCTTTTGGTAATTCAGTTTGGAGGAGTGCTGGTGTGGGCAGCTAGTGCCGTATGCGAGAAGGCGGTGGGAAGTGTGGGTTACACTACTGAGCATCCTATGGGTGCATTGCATTTATTCATTGTACAGTCTGACTTGGAATGAATTCAATTAGAACCACAATGTAATATAATAGCATGAATTGTATTTGGTTTACGGGCTTCACCCACCACGGTTGCAGGATGCATAGTGTGATTCTGTGGAAATACCTTGCTGTTTGGAGTCTGCTGATTGTTTCCTTGTCTAAGTGCCTTTTCTAAATGTTCATTTTCCTTTGATATTTCTAGGAGCTGGTGGGGAGTAATCCTCCACAAAGAAACTGGAAAGGAATTGCAATTGCCTTACTTGTTATTCTCGTTATCTGCTCCCTGATTGTCACCTCTGTTATACTCCTGACGCCAGGTATTTATAACCTTTAACTCACTTCCATTCTGTTTTTCTTCTGTAATTTTACACTTCTAAGTGTAAAGGGATTGCAAACTGACTGCAAAGTTAACATCAAAGGAATCGTCCTTCCTCTTCTTTAGTTTGGTGTGACGCTGAGTTCAAGGCCATTCTTAGGTTGTTTGAGAGTTTTACATTTCAATTCAAAGATCAGAGCTGCTGAGCTGAAGGTACAAGTGTGAAACTTGCTCCCCTAAACACACAGAGTGTCATTTTAAATGTGCCAGAGTATGACAGACATCTACATAGGGCAGTCAAATAGGACACAGGACTTCCTCAAGTTCATGCCCACATGGAGCAACAGCTGCCAATTGGGTGGTATAACCTAGACCATCTAAAATGGCATTAGATGCCTATACTTAGGCACTGAGATCCCATCCCATTCCACTATATTGATTTTTAGATCACACCGTAGTATTTCAGCTTTGCAAAACAATTCCGGATAGTTATCTAATATATATATATCTATATATATAGTGTGCCAGATAGCACGTAACCACAAAATAGTTAGTAACTAAGAGCCTCTTTAAGTTAATCCTATTACCAAGTTTCAGTAAAGTTCTGTGCACGTAACCCCTGTAAATTTCTTCTCTTACAGTAGCTGCTGAGGTTGTAGGCTTGAATTTTAATGTGGTATCATTATTATTATTGATTATTACATATTTATACAGCCCTGTGAATTTCCATGCCTGCTTATGGAGTAGAAGTAATTGTGCTTTCGCTGCACTGAGAAGACTGTGATCTGAATAAGAAAAGATAAATAAATGAGAGACAAGACATAGAAAAGAGAATTCAGTGTCAGAAAGGGTGAGGAGCCACAAAACACAGGAGAAGGCAGAAGGTCCCCTGCAGGGAGATGTAGAGAAGAAGAAAAGGGGCTCCTCCTTCCATGAGTACATACAAGTGATGCTGGGGGACAGCAGGACAGAGAGCACAGAGCTGAGGAGGGGAATGGAGGAAAGCGAGAAATGAAAATGTAGGAAATGGAGGAGCACAGGATGATGAAGTGGAAAAACAAGATGAAAGTTGTGTGGCAGAGACTTCTAGCTCGTAGCGTGAGAACTGACATGCAGTTCAGCAGATTTGGGCCATGTTCCCTGACACAATTCATGTTCCACAGCCCTCTGTATGGCAGACTGGAGAAAATGAGCAAAACAGTCACTATGTTATCCTTTTGGTTATTTATCATCATGTCATGTTCAGTTTATTTCATGCTATCCTGAAGTTTTCCCTGTAAACATAAGCAGCACATGGCTTTGCCAGAGTAAGTTAATTAATTAATTAATTAATTAAATGGTCTCAAGTTGCACCAGAGGAGGTTTAGATAGGACATTAGGAAAAATTTCTTCATCAAAAGGGTTGTCAAGAATTGGAACAGGTTGCCCAGGGAAGTGGTGGAGTCCCTATTCCTGAAGATATTTAAAAGCTGTGTAGATGTGGTGCTGAAGGACATGGTTTAGTGGTTGACTTGGCAGGGCTGGGTTATCCATTGGACTCAATGGTCTTAAAGGTCTTTTTCAACCTAAATGGTTCTACGATTCTATGATTTTTGTTAAGGATAATTTTTCAAATTACTTTTGCTAGGGTTCAGATTTAACACCTTTGGACAGTGCAGTTGATCTCTGAGATGTTTTGGGGCATGGTCTGTGGACTGTACTCAAATCAGGCCCCATTTATTCACAGTGGAAAATGTCATCCCTTACCCATTAGACATGCAAATGTTGCCTTCTGTTTTACAGAAGTGCAGTTCCAGACCTGACAAAAATGTGCACTGAAGCCTCTATTCCTAAACCCATACCTGTAGGCTTCAAGAAGCTTTCAGTGGCTTGCACTGCATAGATGAGGCCATGGGTGCCACTTCCATTGAAGAGCAGGTTTCCATATAGGTGGTTACATGGGAAGAAGCATAATCATACCTGTACAGTCCTAAATACAGGCTAACTCACAAATCTTTCCTTTTACGAGACCACCTGTGATAATGATTTCTATATAAGGATGGCCAGAATGGTATCTGGTGAGGATTTAGCAGCTCTGGTTTCAATTCTGGGCTCCACTATAGACCTTGTTTAGGACTTTTCCTGAACCCTACTCCCAATTCTTCATAGAGAAAATCACACATAAAATCCACTAATGACTCTTATGACTATGGATACTGCAGGTGCTGTTGTCCAGGTAAGTGCCTAGACAGAAAAGGTGTATGGGGCATTGAGACTCTGTAGTCAATGTTCTCTAATTTAGGAAGACACAAGTGACCAAACTGAAAAATAAGTGATGGATATCTGAACAAGAGGCAAGGAAGGGGCAGGAGGACAGTGAAGTAAGGAGGCAAAGCAGTGTTGTGGATGTTCATGGAGAGCTGCTGCCAAATGTAGGAGTGGCATCAAAATACATACAAACAAAAAGCCCTCTTCATTGGAAATGTCTCAAATGGATGATGCAGCCTGGCATGGGCAGAGCACAATGCCTGAGAATACTTAAAATATTTTGAAGTCTTACTTCTGATGGTAAAGTTGGAGTCCAGCCTGACACTGTCATCCTAGTGCAAATACCTTTTGAATTTTACCTCTGAATTCCATACTTGTTTCCATCTATCTTGACCCTCTGTCTAGCTAGGAAACCATTCTTCTCCAAGTGTTTTGCTGTTGGTTTGAAGGCCTGTTTTGCAGTGCAGTACCAAGGCATGCAATGCAGAGATGCTCCAAACCCAGTGCTGAACATGATGCAATGCCTACAGAAAGTAATTTGGGACATATATGGGATAGAGTGCAGCATGCAGTCTGTGTTCAGACAAAGAAAAGTGATTAACAGTTAATGGTGGAATTTCCCAATATTGTGAAAGCTGTGGTAGTCTCTTGCAAAACCAAGAGTGATAGAGTGGAGAATGGGGAAAGTTTGCTTAGCAGAACAGTTAATGACCAAGGTGTTTAATAATTGAACAAAAGATTATTTCGCAAATCAGCCTGAGCCTTTAAAGAAGGTAGCAACTCCGGACTCAGCTACAGAAAAGTTGAAACCCCTACTGGTCTGCTTGCAATGCACAATAGCCCAGGAGATGTGTGAGGAAAAGTATCTGACACTGACCTGTTGTTGCTTTGAGATTAGCTCATAAACTGGGAACGGGGCTCTTTGTATTCAGAAGACATTGTGTTTACAGTAGCAGTGCTTTATTGCTAGCTAATGCTTAGGGTTTATTTTATAAAATCCTAGTATAATTTCAACATTTTATGATTTGTATATCATTTGTTATTCTAGAAAAACATTCTCAAAAGAAGAAGTAGCTGGTGAAAACTAGCATTTAATTACACTATAGTACACCACATGCACACAATTGCCTATGCTGAGGGACTCTGCTTTCATGTGTGAGTCCTGCCATTCCACCCACCTCTGAAAATTGTGAAGATATTTATACAAATGATAAATGTGTGGGAATAAGCCTTTCCAAACTGGTGGCTGCTCACTTGTCTTAGCATATGGCACCTGCATGGGTCCCATCATAGCAGTGTTTGTGTATTTATATAAAGACATGCAAGAGTTCATAGATTTGCAAAGGTGGATGTGCACACACACACATATCAAAGCTGAAGAAAGGACCCAATCCTACAGAAATTTTGATTAAAAAAACCTTCCCCAATTCCATTAGATGTTTTGCTTAGTAAGGGGCTGCTTTCTAGTCCCGTCTGTTTGGAAATGGAGGCAAACAACTTTCTGCACATCTGATCCTGATATTTAAAGCTTTCTGGAGTTACATATCAGGTTTGCTCCTTTCAGATCTGACCTTTAGCTGAAGAAAGAGGAAAGTACACCCAACTCCATATTAAAAGTTTTGCAGAATTCCTAGGAAACATTTTTCTGCATTAGCCAGATAGTCATTGCATAGCATTAATTCACAGCATGCAGTCAGACAGCAAATACATTGTCTACAAAGCTTTGTGTGACTTCTGCTAGTCAGAAAGAGTGAGGAAATACCCTGTGACCAGCTGTGCAGGAGTTTAATTTCTTTGTCCACAGTTAGAATATATAAATGTATATTATATGCCATATTAAAAAAGTGGGATTTTACAGAAGGGAGAAAGGCTGCCTGTTTGCCTTGTCTGACCACTGCCTTTTAAGAACAGAGAATTTGTCCGGGGGAAAGGAGGGATTATGTCTGCCCAGGGATTAAGCAGCTATGCTGAGGTGGGAAGGGAGCTCCTGGCGTCCTAGCCACTGAAAGGTGGACATTCACAGACACACACTCACCCCCATGCTTGCAACACACGATAGCCCAGGAGGTGTGTGAGAAAAGTATCTAACACTGACCTGTAGCTGAGCCACAGGGATGGTGGAAAGAGAGGTGGGTACCCAAAGGTGACTGAAACCTGACCCATCAAGAAGTGTCTGATCATTGCTGGAGTTGAGAGGAAGCTTGAAAGAAAAGATTGGTACTGCAGAGACAAACAGTCAGAGAGGTGGGCTCATAGCCCTTTTCTGATTGAATTTTCTGGGTTCCTAGAGGTTCTTTTTTCCGTTTGCTTTCTGGAGAGCAAGGCTTTATCAGTTCAGCCCATGTTCTTTTGGGTGTGCCGACTTCAAGGACGAGGTGCATACAGATGAACCCAAAAGGTCTGACCAACCTTTAATGTGGAATCAAAAATAAACAGACATGGTTTTCAGTTGGTTCTCAGTGAGCAACTTTGCTGTTTGGTTGTTGGGTTTCTGACCTGGCCTTCAAATCACAAGTCCTTGTGCCACCTGTGCTGCTGCCATGCTGCTGTGCTGTCAGGTCCTGGGTAGCTGCTGTCTGGATCTACTGGGGGCAGGGGACATGAGTGCAAACAAGGTGGCAGTACATGCTTGATACTCTCCTTCCATAACTGCAAGGAGGCCTCAAGGTCTCTGCAGTTGGGTGTGGACACAGCTGGTGTCCACCAGCTGGCTTATATGCTCTAAGGCATGCTCCGAGAGAGACTGCTGCTCAGGACAGGGTAGGCTACCTGAGATCCCGCAATTGCATTTCTTCTTCCGTAAGTGTCTGGGTCCAGAGGAATGGAGTAGGCATTCTTAACGAGCACTCTGACTTACCTATGTGTTAGGTGAGAGGTCAAGTAAATCTGAATTTTTTACCTAAAATTGATTGATTGATTGATTGATTGATTGATTATTTAGTTATTTGTTTTCTCTTCAGCTCTATGGCTGGGATTTATGTTGTCCATGGTTCATTATAGGGCCTATTGCAGCTATTACAGCCCATTGTAGGAGACAGTAAGGGAATCTCAATGGAGAACTCTCAGCCTCTTAGGGAGGCTCCTGGGTATGCATGCTTCAGTTGCTACCTCTCCCTCTTTCTGCTGTGCCTTATGAGAAGTTTGAAGTGCTGTAAAGTTATAGAGGTGGTACAGCTCCCAGACTGGCTGTCTCCATCCTGCACAGAAAGAAGGAATGAGAAGGGCTTTCCGTCTTGCCCATTCCCAAATCTCCAGCACAGAGGTTTGCTTGTGCCTGTCCTTATGCCCTCACGGTGGGGAGAGGCTGTCCATGTTCCTCAGGGTGGCTTTTGGGAAGCAGTGCCTGAAACAGCTGTAAGTCCAGGGCTATGTGTGGGCTCTGACCTCCTGCTCTGCACCACCTGACCTCCCCAGGTATCCAGTGCTGGGGCCTTGCACTGTGGAAGGAACTAAATGGAACAGTTTCTTGGAGTTCCTTTGGCCTATATTTTCCATTTTTATTAATAAAATTATGCAGAATTCTGTCACACAGAGGGATTTGGCTGAGGACAGTGTCTTGGAAGCCACGTTGAGCGGTGTGATTGAGACCTCAGACAGACTTGGAAAAAAATTGAAAATTGAATATAATTTTGTTAAATTGGCAGTTTGTATTGAAACACCTTTTAGTGGAACAAAACATTGCTCATAGTTAATTTTCAGTGCTCTCAGGTAGCTGAGGGGCTTCAATTTAGTGCAGTAAAGAAGGGTCAGAGAATGTGATTCCACTGTTTCTAATCATAGTGTGTCCGGTGTAAGAAATTTAGTACTAAATAATGTTAAAGATAGCTAAGGCTGCATGATACCAATAGACCTCAGGAATGAGGATGTAGTAAGGAGAGATGCTGAAGCACACATGCCTACTGTAGAAATACTCAGAATGTGGCCTTGTGTTGTGTTAAAGAGGAAATGTGTTTAAAGCTGACTGAAAGATTTCTATGAAAATATTTTTTCATCAAAAAGTTGAATGTTGGAAACAAATTATTCATAGGTGACTGCTTGTCATAACAAAAAAAATACTGTTATGGGGGGAAGAGAAAAGAAGGAATATATTAATCAAAAGTACTGGGTTTAGTCTTTCCATAAAAATATCAGCTTTGAGAAAATTAAAATCTGTTTTCATATTAAGTGCCCACTACAGACTTCTGTATTGTAATACACATACTCTTCTACAATATATACACTGAAGGCCCAAGAATCCATTGCTTTGACATAAACACTCAGTTATGGGCCCAGGAGCCTCTGCGGTGTGTTTATGAGAGTTGTTACATAGCAGAGAGGTGGTGAAAGAGAAGGTGTCATCTTGGCGCAGGAGAAGACACTAGCTGCAGCAAAATTTAAGTGGTTAAATTTGTGCTTTGGTTTTATTCAGCTGGACTCGTGCATGTTAGTCTTGGTGACATCCCAGATGAGACAGATTTCCCTGTAACAATCATATATAGGCAGAAAGAAATCAGTTCTGGATTGTGGAGTTAGGAAGAATGAACTAAGTGAAGGACACAGTTTATTACATGTTGATCTTACAGCATGTTAAACTGGCACTCTGGTTCTTCAATGTAAAATCTCTCCAGATTTCCATGTTTGCAAATGAAAACTGTATACCTTTTCACTAAAAATGAAAATTAGTATGGGACAGCTATGCAACACCTCAGGATTTAGGAGTATGTTGCATAGATTTAAAAAAAATATTTCTGCAGCCAAATGTCTGATTCCCATGGAAAATCTTTTGTGAATTCCTGAATTAATCTGTATGAGCCTTTATAATGCTAAATAACTTTCCAGCTGTGGTTCTGCGTGGCAATTTTTATGGAAATAAAAATATAACCAATAAAATCTTGGTCACTTTTAATTACTTTTTAGAAATTTAATGATTTCAGAATAGTCTTAGTGTTAAGTAGCTCTAATATTCTTCAGAATAATCAGCATTATATAGCACTATGATGTCTATAGGTGTGTTTTCATGACTATTAAAATCTTTTTTGATTAGGTTATGTCTGCAAATATGTGTTTTGGACCCTATCTTGGTCTTTTGGTAGTCCAGGCATAAAGAACCAGGAGGTTTCTGTTTGTGGACTGCACAATGGTCCTTTTATAACAATGACAATAGAAAAGGGCTTATGTGTGCCAGAAATCTTAATATGAACTGTTTCCACATGAGATATGACATGGCACTATTCTCAGTTGTGGTACTTTCAGATACATTTCAAAGTGGAAGTAATGGCAGTTTGGTTTTGAATGTTTTACAGTTGAAGATAACAGCTTGTCTCAGAAGAAGAAGATAACAGTGGAAGATCTCTTCAGTGATGATTTCAAAATTCATGACCCAGAGGCAAAATGGATAACTGGTGAGTGAGGCATGAACATGTCACAGTGTCTTTGCTTTTCTTCCTCACTTTCTGGGCATCTGTTTTTTATTTCCTTCTTCAATCCTTATTTTGCTCCTGAAATGACAGAATTAAGGAGTGGCTGGGGTTGGAAGGGACCTAAGGAGACAATCTTCTCCAACTCCTTACTCAAGAAAAGGCAGCTAGAGCTGGTTGCCCAGAACCATGCCCAAAAATTTGATTATCAAATTCCTATTTCAGCTTTCCTCCTGATAACTATGCAAACACAACTGCTCTGTTATTAATCTTCTTAATTTTGGGCTCTCCAATGGGCTCATAGATAGTCATTGAAAACTACAGCCTTTGTCCCAAAAAGCTTCTAGCATTCAATAGGTGATGTAGCACATGATTGGAAGAAGTCATTGGAGGACTATCAGTCATTATTTTACCATAAACAAAACTTCAGGTTTACCTTCCCTCATCAAAACTCTTTTTTCCTGCAGAGAGGTGAAGCATCGCAAAGCAACAGGTGCTTGCACACAAGCCATGTGCTCTTTTTATCCTCTGCTGCCTTACATTTTCTAGTCAGGGGAAAACCAAATAATACTTGAATTAATGCATTGTTGTGGTTTAACCCCAGCCAGCAACTAAGCCTCATGCAGCTGCTCACTCCCCCTCACATGGGATGAGGGAGAGAAAGGGAAGGGTGAGAAATGAGAAAACTCAGGGGTAGCAATAAACACAATTTAGTAAATAAAGCAAAAGCTGCACACGCAAGCAAAGTAAAACAAGGAATTCATTCACCACTTCTCTTTGGCAGGCAGGTGTTCAGCAATCTCCGGGAAAGCTGGGCTCCGTCACATGTAGCAGTGACTTGTGAAGACAAATAACATCACTCTGAACACCACCCGCCCTCCACTTCTTTACTCCCAGCTTTATATGCTGAGCATGAATTTGTATGTTGTAGAATATCCCTTCAGTCAGTTGGGGTCAGCTGTCCCAGCAGTGTCCCCTCCCAACTTCTTGTGCAACCCCCGTCTACTCGCTGGTGGGGTGGGGTGAGAAGCAGAAGAGGCCTTGACGCTATATGAGCTCTGCTCGGCAATGACTAAAACGTGCCTGTGTTATCAGCACTGTTTTCAACACAAATCCAAAACACAGCCCCACACCAGCTACTACGAAGAAAATTATCTCAGCTAAAACCAACACAAGCATGTATTATTTTTTGGCCTAATACTGTTTTGGGTGATGTAGATTCCAGCTCTTCCTGGAAATTGCTGCAGTCTGTATGAGCTTTGGCAGAAGTAAAATGGTTTGCACTATGCTGTTCATGTAGGTTCCTATCCAGCTCCTATTACCGCTGAAGTTATTAGTTTTTCTTTTGAATTTAACGGGGAACTGGATCAAATCTTTTCTCATGTTTAGCTTTCCTTGCCTGTTATACCCATTGGGAACAATTTTTCTACCTGTAATGAAAAGAGAGAGTATTAAAGGGTAGTGCTGAATTAACACGTTCCCCAGCTGCTCTCATCACAGCTGTCTCCAACTTCTCCCACCAATTCAACTACAGGGGAAAGCAATCGCAGACCATACACACCTTCACAAACACACCTGCAGATGGGCAGGAGCTCTTTTTCAGTTAGCGTACTCTGGGGGACTGGTGCTCCCTGTAACCACTCTCTAGGAATAATGATAATGGAAATACTAGCTGCCTTGCAGTTTAGAACTTCCAGTATTGTTCGTCTAGCATCCGTTTTTAGCTCTGATATCCTTAATGGTCCTAATGAATTAAGAAGTATTTTGTTGAGACCTTTACTGCTTTTTTCTCTTTTTTTGGTAGAGTATGAGGGAGTTATAATGAATTAAACTTTTGCAGGAACAGAGAATGAATTGTTTCCATGGAGCTATCTATGTATAAAATCCACCCTCTTCACATGGACATGAGGCATATTTTCCACAAAACTACAGTCTTATGTAAAAAAACAGTATTTCCCATGCTTTTCCAATTATGATCACATACTGATGCCTTACACACTTTTATTAAGACTCCAATCTTGACATGTTTTAAACTCCAGCTCCCTACTCTGTGTACTCTCACTGAATCCAGCACAATTTAGCATCAGTCTTGCCTGATCTGAGATTACTAAAATATTCTTATTATTGCTTCATAGAGCACTGGAACGGGCTGCCCAGAGAGGTGGTGGAGGCCCCATCCCTGGAGTCATTCAAGATCAGGCTCCATGAGGCTCTGAGTAACCTGACCTAGATAGATGTCCCTACTTGTGTAGGGACTAGATGTAGTCTAGATGTAGACTAGATGTAGACTAGATGTAGTAGGGACTAGATGACCTCTGGAGGTCCCTTCCAGCCTGAAACATTCTATGATTCTATGATTCTAAGGGACAAAGCACAAAGTAGTATTGTGCAAACATGCGTAGATACTTTAGAAGGACTTATTCTGTTGCTGTGGTACTAATACCATCGATACTGGTTTTAATATGCCAAGAGAAATTTTGTGAAGCCAATAGATATTCTGTAGTCACCCAAGGGTGAGTTCACTTTGAAGGGTAAGATGCTGATCTGCAATGTCATTCATCCAGGGATCCAAAGCCATTTTACAACATTAATTACTTTTCTGCATTATAGTTGCTTTTCATAGATTTCTCTAGCTGGCTAAGTGGTGAAATGTTGATTAAGGTCCCTGATAAGCAACATGAAAGACCAGTCGCCTGATTGCCAAGCATGCATTCCTATAGGTCTCTTACTCTCAGTTTTTAAAATGCAAATGAGAGACTCTGAAAATGCCTGCGCCAGACTAATAAAATTTACTGTAACAAGAGTACTGGAATGCCTTGGCAGACAAACTGCGTTTTTAAAAATCGCATGTTTAAAATTGCATGTCAACTCACAGAATGAGTTGACGTTTAGTGGGAAATACACACAATTGTCAAAATATAGGTAGCTGGTGCCTACCCTTCTTCCCCTTCTTCTCCTGTTAATTATATAGCAAAATATTGTGGTCATTCAGAGATGTGCAAAATTCAGTCCTCTTGATTCTTCAAAGCTCTATTTCCTTTCTTCCCCAGTTTGTTATTGCAGAAGGGGCAACCTCTTTTCACTTGTGCCCTGCGATAGGACAAGGGGCAATGGAAGCAAGCTGGAGCACAGGAAGTTCCACCTCAACATGAGGAGGAACTTCTTTACTGTGAGGGTTACAGAGCACTGGAATGGGCTTGCCAGAGAGGTTGTGGAGTCTCCTCTGGAGACTTTCAAGACCTGTCTGGATGTGTTCCTGTGTAACCTGCCCTAGATTCTATGGTCCTGCTTGGCAGGGGGGTTGGACTCAATGATCTCCAGAGGTCCCTTCCAACCCCTAACATTGTATGATTCTAAGATGGGAACTTGTTAGGCTCGCCAAAGATGAAGAATGTTGCATGTTTAAGAGTGTTTGAATTATGCGAGGGATTTGCTTCCAAAATAGTTCAGCCAGTAAAATAACTCCGTTCTTCCCAGTAAGGCAGGGGCTGATTCAAACCCGCTGAAGGAGCAACGTCTATCCTTTGACTTGAACAAGTCGTAGAGGAAGTGTTAAAATAAAAAATAAAACAAAAAGAAAAAAAGGTGTTTCTATTCAGGATGACACTTAAAAATATGCTGAAAGCTCACTGAAATTGATGGGATGAGCTGATGTTTAAGCATTTTCTTGATTTGCAGTGGACAGGTGGAAAAAGAATGTATTTCTGATCAATAGCTCTGTCATTCCATTGATTTCAAAGGATCTAGGGAAAAAAAAAAACAAAAACAAACAAAAAAAACGTTAAGAGCACTCCAGAGGGGAGCAGCACATTCATAGACTAGAAATGAGTGCTCCGGAGTTTGCTTCTAATTCCACTTCCAGGGACTGCTATTGCTTACATTTGCCCTGTAGCATAAGTAAGCACTGGATTTATTGTGAAGGTTTCACTCTTCAAGACAACTTAGTATGGAGTAGTATAGTATATGTGGTATGGTAGGCATATAGCAATGTAGTAGAGGAAATCTGAGATTGTGCTGGTGATCAAGTGGCATCCTCCCACCCTGCAGTCCAAGTGCAAAGAATCCAAACTGCATTTCTGTTCCAGCCCCATCCATCCTCCTCCTGCTCTCTTCTACTCATCTCTCAGTGCATCACACCCTGCACGAATCTATTACCACTTTCTATTGTGAACTTCCCTTTATTGTTCAGCTATAACTACATTGTCCATATGCTAAGCATTCATGTGAGCTCCAATTAGCAGCTCATTTTATACAGTGTATCTTAAGTATTGTATTTGGACATTTCCTCATTTGCATATCCTCCTCCACATGCTGTCAGGAGTGTCCTGTGCTGGCCTTTCGTTAGCCCTATCGCGGATGGCAGATGGCCCACTCATTAGTTGAGTCTCTAACTGCTTAGCAGGTCCGCTCTCAAGCTTCACATTACTTTGTAATTAGGCTTCACAACTACTAGGCTTTTCCTGTAATTTTTCTCAGACAGGATTTTAGCTCAGGTTTCTGAAAAGCTTGCTGGGTTGCTGCAGTGTTCCTGTAATGGTGGACAAAGACCAGGATAAAGAGGGCTACTGGCATTTCATGCTGAAGAGCAGCTCAGTCATCTGATTTGTCCTGAAACAATAATTTGTAGTTGTTACCTGGCCTGAGAAGCCAGTCAGGTTATGAGGGATGTCTTTGTGACCCTATTGAGCTCCAGTGATTCCTATCAACTGTGAATCTGACCCCCCATTTTGTGTTGCCTGCCTTTATCAAAAATAGCGTGTCCAGCAGGAGTAGGGAAGTGATTGTGTCCGTGTACCCAGTGTTGGCAAGGCCATAGCTTGTGTACTGTGTTCAGTTTCGGGTGCCACAGTGTGAGAGAGACGTTGAGGTGCTGGAACTGGTCCAGAGAAGGGCAACGAAGCTTATAAGAGGTCTGGAGAACATGTCTTATGAGGAGCGGCTGAGGGAACTGGGCTGTTTAGTCTAGAGAAGAGGAGGCTCGGGGGAGGCCTTATTGATCTCTACAACTATGTGAAAGGAGGTTGTAGAGAGGTGGATGTTGGTCTCTTCTCACAAGAAATTAGCAATAGGACAAGAGGAAATGGCCTCAAGTTGTGCCAGGGGAGGTTTAGGTTGGATATTAGGAAAAATTTATTTGAAAGAGTGTTTAAGTATTGGAACAGGCTGCCCAGGGAAGTTGTGGAGTCACCATCTCTGGAAGCGTTCAAAAAATGTGTAGACGTGGCACTTCAGGACAAGGTTTAGTGATCATAGTAGTGTTGGGTTGACAGCTGGACTTTATAATCTCAGAGGTCTTTTCCAGCCTTAATGATTCTATGATTCATATCTCAGGAGCAATCCTTTTTCATGGGGAGGCAGCATCGTGTCTGGTATCAATGTAACCAGTAAAGACTGAAATGTATACACTGCTTGCAGAGACACTTATCTTCTGTCTTTGTACTTAATGACAAATACATTTTGCCCACGTCGGAAGTACTTGTCTGCTGCTGTAGTTAGAAAAACATAATAGCAGCCTATAATACACTGCCCGTGGTTACTGCGATTGATTGTATGCAACATGCCGTCATTACTTACTTCATGCAGGATGTTTTTCTAGCCTCGCTGTTGGCATCTTGCAAGACAAAGTGTATATAGCAGTGGCTGTTGCCAGGATTTTTGGCTGTATGTTAGTGAGTGGAGGCTCTAACTAGGAGCGCATCTTGTTTGTACTAGACACTGGCCAGACATGGTGAGACAGCCCTTGCAGAGAGGTTGCAGCCAAATGAGAAGAATAAAGGTTGAAATGAAGAGCACAATATATTCAAGCGGCGAGGAGCACTGGGGCACAGGACACCAAAGGACATGATCAGGGTCATAGGAAGTTGACTTAAAAAAAAATCTGAAAATCAAGCCCAGCTCTCCAAGGTCCCTGCGCACTTGCTTCACATACAACACTGGCAAAATAGTATTTATTCTTATCTGATGAGGAATAGTAGGTAAATTAGCAAAAGGCTCTGAATGACATTTTCAGAAATGGCTCAGTTATTTGGAAACCTGCCACTCAGTGGGAGTGAGACCCAGCACCACCGTATTCCTAGCTCGCATCTGAGAATGACAGCTAGGCTTTTATCTCAAAAGCCCATCTGAAAAATGTGCTAATAACTAATGGCTAAGTATAATAAAGTAATTCTTTTATCTTTAATACTGAAGCATATATGTTTTGATGCATGTTTTACTAATAGCATCATAGAATCTCTAGGCTCTTTTAAAGTCTAATATTGAATTTAATGGGCTAGAACTAATACATTTTATTTACCATGCTGAAAAGAATTGTGTAGTAACTGAGGTAATTTATTTCAGTTTACCTTTAGTAATAATGCTCAGATCAACAATACTTGGACAGCCCAAATGCCCCCAAGTCTTCTCTGTGCAGTGTAAATCCATTGTGCTGTATTGATAAAAGCATTGATGCATTTCAAATGATTCAGATGCATGTGGAGTAAATGAATTATTTATAGTTTGTTTTGCATAGATATTAAGAATTTTGTAAGTGCTAATATTTTTCATCCTGAAAAAGGTTTGCATTAAGGTGCTGCTTTGACAGCCCTTAAAACTAAAATTGTCCTGCTAGAGAGCTACAACAGTATCCGCTGGATCGCAGGCTTCTCTGGGCTCCTCATCCATGGGGCAGAAGATTCACTGCTTCCAAGCAACTATCTGAATTTCAAGGCAGGAGGAGCCTTTCATTTGGCAAGGTTGGGCTGTTGACATGAAAGAAAAACTCATCCTTCTTATTGTCATTGGAGGAACAAGGTTGTCTTCCTTGAGCAGTGCAGTTTGCAGTCTTGTGTGGGTCTTGTCTTTGGGGTCTGCGTTAAGAAGGAGCTACACTTCCATGCAGGCACCCTTGAACCTAGGTGCTAACAGTTGAGAGCTACACACTTGCCCTAGTTCCTGTCTTATGTTAAATGAATGTAAGCTAGAAACTGCTCACAGATGGGTTTTTTAGTGTAAATCTGGTGAAGACATAAAGAAAATCGGGCTACTCTGCTTCATTGCCCACCGTGCTGAACAGAGATATTAGTTAACTGATTTCAATGTGGTTTAAATATGTGTTTAAAAGGCTTAAGTTCATAGGTATACTGGTCTGAACGGTTAAAGAAAACTTGTCCCACTCCCAATTCTGGTGTGTCAAGCCTCATACCCTACCTCATGGCAGCTTGTTTCTGCGGTATTTTTGTGAGTGCTCTGGCTTTTGAAACGTTCTTGAAACATTTTCTAAGACACACAGGAAGTTACCTGGAGCACGGCACATCAGTTTGTGGTGTTTAAGGCTTCAGGTAACATACAACTCCAACTGCAAAGAGCCCCACAACAAGCTAACATCCTAACAAGCTGTAAGGATGACCTTATGCTGAGGTAAAGACATGGCACTAACGGAAAACACTGTGTGCACCAGAGGAAAATACAGGGAAAGGACTGAAGGAGGCTTTTCTGGTCTAGCACTTCATGGAAGTGTGTGGCAGTGCTGCTTGCACACACCCACATGGAGGTTTTGCTGGGGATGGCCTTCAGAAACCCTCTTTTGTGATTCATGAAGACATGGATGCTAGTTATATTAAGCTCACAGTGAACATTTTGGTAGTGTTGGTGTCAGTACCTATGTGCTTTAAAGGTGGTTGATTACTGTTCTTAATCTTAATGCCTTCATGAAGTGATATCCTGTGTTGCCAAAGCAGAATAGAAAAGGCTTGTGCTCTGTCATGACTGCCACAATGAGAAAGAAAGCAGAAAAATGTTACACCATTTGAGCCATAATTTTGATTTTAGACCCCATCTTGGATCATCTTCTTCAGAGATTTCTGCATATTTGTACTCTGACAGCACTGAATAGAAGTTGCCCTGCTCCTGCATTTCAGCTACTGGGCAATTGCTGAAGTTCAGTAGTGACAGTAACCTCTTTGCTAAAGACAGGAACCCTGGGAATTAATGGCTTTTTAACATACTGTAATAGGCTGTGGAGGAGAGCATTTCTGCCATGTAGCTGTTTTGTACATTACTGCTAGAGAGAATGAAATGAGAAATCAATTTGGCTCTTTTAAAAATTAATACAGTCTGCAGGAGCAAGCTTGGAAGGAGCTCTGTACCTTGGCTTTCGCAGCGCCTCAGTGTCCAGCCTCTCTGCAGTGCTGGGGTGTTGGTGGGGCATGTGTGGTGCTGTTAGATTGGGGAAATCATCCTTAAGCACGTACAGCAACTCCTGAATTTAGAGGGAGAAATGTACTAGAGAAAGTCCTGTTTGTGAAAAATATCACCCCCAGAAGAGCAGAAGTAATCCTATAATGGTCAAATACAGGGTTTTGTTTGTTGAATTTTTGGGTAGTTTGATGTCTTAAGGAGGTCAAGATTTTCATGTGTGCCTAACCCTTTATGTAGGAGCCTCCATAGGTAACCTAATTCTTCCAAAGCCTGCTGAACTCTAACCATTCCCCTGTGTGTCACTGACTGCTGTTGAGCCTTTGAGTCAAATGGCCTCTTGAAGCATAAAGATATGACTTTAGCTATGCCTTTAGCTACTGAACATTGAAATACCCACATGGAATAAAAAATGGCCTCAGACATCCAATGCAATAGCTTTATATTTGTTATGTCTCTGCATGTTGTCAAGTTGAATGAAGAATCTGGCCCAGGGACAGAGCCTATGGGATAAAGTTCACTTGGGAGAAGTGCGATGGAAGGGACAGAGTGATGAAAACTTCATTGGCAGCATGATGCTGCACAGGAGGACAGGCTGCAAGGTCACTCAGGGGAGAAGCCAGGCAAGAGGAATCTTGGTGGTGTACAAGGAGGAGCAGGAGCTGGAGTTGTATAAAGGGTGAAAATAAGCCTGGAAGTCAGTACTGTGATGTTGCTTGAGAAATGGCTTAATGGTCTAAGATGAATAGCTGGCAAATACATTCAATTCCTTAGGTAGTATGAAAGGTAACAATTAGGGAATCAAAGATGGCTGGAAGAGGTAAGAAATGTCCTTGGACTTCACATCTCCTTCTTGTCTGAGTTCTACTGACATCCACTTCCCAAAACTACCTAATTCTGTTCCCACTGATTTTTTAAAACAAAGCAGGAAAAATAGGCTTCCCCTTGACAGGCAACATGATGGTCACGCTCTCCCATGTTGAGCCAGCAAGCTGGATTCCTATACTTTTTCAGCCATTAGCAAAACCAGATTCCCCATTTCCCTTTCAAGTCTGGCTCCACTAAAACTAGTGCTTTTCTCTCAAAGTAACTCAGAAGCAAGGCAGTGCCTCCTGCCGTGACTGTGTCCGCTAGCAAGGAACAGCTTTGGGGAATCATTTGAAGCTGTAACAGGTTCCTGAAAACCAGGACCGCTTGGGTTCCTTTGTATGTTATATTTGTTTGCAGATTTCAGGTAAAAATCCATGGGAATTAGGTAGAAGCTGCCCTCATTTCTCTTCCCCATCATCATGCTTTGTCACACCGAGGTGCACAGCAGCGTTTCCGTGCTCTGTGATGCTGGTGGCAATTGCAAAGCTGCTAAATTCAGTGCTGGATCCTTTTGCCCTGCCAGCCAGGCAGACAGACTGCAACTGCACCCAGTTCACAGTGGGGAGCCTTTTGATTAAAAAAAAGGAGAACAGCAGGAATGGAAATGGGAAGGAAACAGCACAGTGCCATGGGGAGCAGCTACATCTGTGGGGGACTTTTGAAGATGCGGCTCACATCAGCGGTGTTTCTGCTGCTGGAAAAAAAGAAACACACATGGCAGTTCTGCCTACGTGCTTAACGGTTTGGAACCCGTTAAAAAAGGGTTGAGTTTTTTCATCTGGTTCAAAGTTGTTTGAAATTAAACCCTGCTGCTCTGGAAGCTAAAGCAAAGGCACTGGTTGTACAGGGTTTAACTGGGAGAGGGATTATGTATTCTCTCAGTAGGTGTTAGTTAAAAATCCAGGTGAACATCTGGAAGTACAGTGTGATACTGAAAGATGCGCTTCCCCAGCTGACACCTGCAAAGCAGGTAACAGTGAGGTCCCAGCTGTCCCCAGCCCCTGGGGAAGGGGGAACTGCTGTGACAAAAATTGTTTTCCATGAGCCTGTAAAAGGATGATCACAATTGCGGCCTGGCTGGTTGAATTTTTACTAAAATAAAGTTAGATGTTTTTTCCTTTGCCTCTTCACAGGAATATAACACAGGAAAGAGGAGGGAGGAAAACAAGGAAAGTCATACTCCTGGGTGATGGAGCAAGCTAGATGCAGCAGAGGGTGATGGTCTTCTCGGTTGCCCAGGAGGTTGGCAGTGTCTCACCATGAGGAGAGTTGCTTTGGGAGGGAGTAAGAAATATATTTCATATAGATGCAGCACTGCTGAAAAAATCTGGGTAGATAAGTGGGGAGCTCAGTTTTGAACCGTAGGTAAGGAAGATCAAGAATAAGGGTTTGCATGAACTTGCTGAACTTTTTCTGAACAACCAGGTTGGTGTAAGGGTGGAAATGTTTTGGGAAAGGAGCACCTGAGAGATGAGCACCTGGGAAAAAACAGACGGAAGAAATGATGTAAGTAATTGCAGCATATGCTGGGCAAAAGCACATTCAAGACAGGATTGTAAAGGGACAAGGGAGAAAGGAGAGCTTGACGATGTTTCAGCCTCTTGTTAAGCAGCTGATCCTGATTCCTACATCCTGCTGATATCTTCGATAGTGATTTCCAGAAAAGTTTATGTCTTTTGACACAGTTCATCCTTAGGTGCCCTTTATTCTGTAGAAAACAACTTACTTACTTTTTCATTTCTTTTTTTCTTAACCAATGCAATTTTCCATTTTTCACACTGCTCTGCACAACTTTTCCTTCCTGAAGATTTGTACTGTGTGCAAAGCTCATTTTCCTAACTCAGTAGTTTTCCCTGAGTAGCTCTTGGACATTTGTTGAACATGGGGAGCTTACCAAAGATTAATTAGAGCAGTATGTATAAGTCTACTTGATCCTTTTAATGAACATTAAATAAATATATGCTTAGATATGCATAATTTCATAATTTGAGACAGGAAATACTGTATTTCTGGTGATTAAATGTTGTATCAGATATTTGTAACTGAAAATTTAGCAGGCAAAGCTTTACTTATCTAAGGAAGAAAGTCCCTGGTGAGTTTGGATCTCCTGACTATATTAAGCTGTTGAACATGTAAGAAGCAGTACGTTTTTTTTTCTCACAAGAAATAGTACAAGACTTATATAATTCATTAAATGAAATTTAGAATGAGATCATTATCACTGATCAAGGGAATATAATTATACTTTAAAATGTAGATATACAAATCTCACATCAGAGAAAATTCATTTAAGAACAGAAAAGACCGAAGGTTTGCCCAGCCCAAAATCCTATTTCCAGGAGAAGCAAGATGTGTGTGCAGAAGGACGAGTAAGAGGGCAGCAAACTTCATGGACTTTTTAGATCAGGGAATTACCAGGTCTTCTTGTAGCTTTTCTATTTAGCAACCCCAAATGTTTTCCTTTTCCAAGTCATTTGCCAAGTGTCCTCTGAAGCCTCTTGCATCCTCCACATCCTTTGTCAACTAGTTTCACTGGCCTAAAACCTCTTATATGAGGAACTTGGGAGCATGCTCCTATTTGCTTTGCTTGATGGGCCTTAGATCAGTACCTTGGACAATCCTTGTCATTTCTTGAATGTTTTCCATCTTTAGCATATCATTGTAGAGAGGACGGGATAGGAACTACACACAAGGATTACACAAGAGTATCGGGATTGGCTTCTCAAATGTGTTCAAATGATTTGAGTTTCGTGACACTTCAAGGCAAGTGCATGCATGCAATACAAATTGTTTGACCCCAGAGAAGAACCAGAAGATTTTACACTCTATTAGAGTGAAAATTTATAGGTCCTGGTAGCAAATTACATCACACTGAGTGATCACAGCGCAATAAAATCATGCAGTATAGGTCCCCAGCAGGCTCACACTTCTATGTGGAACCAGCGCTGGGTCTGTACACACACTTGTGAGTTTTAAAAGTGATTCCTTTGCTGACGTCTCTTTCCTTGCCAGTAATAAGGAATAATCTCTGATAAAAAATAAGGTGACTCTGTAAGTGGTCCCAAGACAGAAGTGGCTGTGCATGCTGAGAAACAATCTCTGATTATCGGAGTATAACACCTCTTAAAAAACACTTCTAGTGCCCTGCTTAGCAGGAAAAGAACTCAAGGTACGACAATAAGTATGAAGACATAAAAGAAGGAAAACAAAATGCAAGGAAACGGACAGTGAGAAACAACATCTGATTGATGGAGAGAAAGAACTGAACAGGTAATCAGGGCTGTGTGTGGCTGGGCAGGGAGTTTGCTCTCACAGCACTGCCAGCTGGGTATGATGCCAGATTCTCATTTTGCTACTTAAAGTCCCAGCTTCTGGGGACAGATGACTTACAAAAATACTTACTTTGATTAAAAAAGAGAAAGAAATAAATTTTTTAGTACACAAAGACATTATTAAAGTTATATCTAGATGGCCCTTCAAGAGATAAACATACTTGGAAGGTAAATTAAATAAATCCGATGTTAAATTTCATTAGAAAAGTTATTTTAGAAGTATCAGGTTCTTTTGAAAACTTATACCTGATTTGACAATGCTTAAGACTTGCACTAATTTGCAAAATCTACATAATTACCTTCAAAGTATTTTCACTTTCCAGGGAGAGTAGATGAAAAAATTTTGGATCTACTGGATAAAGGATGGTTACTTTGGCATGCACTGGGCCTTGTACAGTCATAGAGTCATAGAATCATTATGGTTGGAAAGGACATCTAGGATCATCAAGTCCAACCTTCATCCTAACATCTCTCTAACCACTAGACCATAGCCTCAAGTGCTACACCTACTCGTTTTTTAAACAGCTCCAGGGATGGTGATTCCACCACCTCCCTGGGCAGTCTGTTCCAGTGCACAACCACTCTCTCAATAAAGAATTTCTGAAAATCAACTGTACATTGCAGGGGTGGTAAATCCAGCAGCTCAAAGAGACTTTGGGCTCATTGCAGATATGTTTAGTGTGGTCATTTATGCAGAATAAGTCAGTCCACGCATTCCTTGGACATGTTGGCCTTGCCATGCATACACTGTAGTAATATCTGAATTCAGTGGTACCTTCAGGCAGGCTGAGAAGAACCAGCAAGACTTAGACAAGCATATAAAATCTACCAATTCTGCCTGGACAAAGTGTCCAGACATTTTTCCAATAGTCTAATTTGTTATCACCCTAATAAACACCTACTCTCTGCTCAATTTTCAGCCAGTTTTCCTGTTTCATAGTGGACTAGAGCCCATACCCAAAACCTGCTCCTGCAGCTGGTGCTGGTTGCTCACCCAGTTGGCAGCATCAGCAGAGAGTGGAGCCAGCAAGGGCTGAGCTGGCCCATTCGCACAATAATGGGGTTAATGTTAGGCCACGTGAAGCTGTTTTCACTGCTGTTTATTATTGCTTTGGTTGATGGACTGACTCATTTTACAAGATGTACTTCTTGGAAGACTTGTGCATAAGCCAGGACCCTTATTAATAATTTGGAGGTTTCTCTTATTTCCTTATTCTCCTTCCCAGTGGGAGTGAGGGTTGTGAACTGTGACATAAAAAAATTGTTAAAACCTTTTTTTTTTAAATATCACCAAGAGTATATGTGTGCGTACATATACTTGTTCCATGTGTTCCCTATTTTCCTTCTTCCAGGTTTTAGTTTCAGGGGCAGCATTTGTGAGCACTTACTATTACATTCTGCCTTGCAGCATTTACCTCATACCAAACTCAGTAGCATGCATAATATACGGCCTTAAAACAAATTAACCTTTAGCATTTATTCTTTCTTTCTTTTATATTTTAAATGCCTCACAAAGGAAGATATTTATATGAGTAGAATTACATACCAATAATTGTAATATTCCTGATTTTTTCCCTAATGTGCACAGAATTGCTAATATGGCTAAATTATCAAGCCAGAATAGTACTGGTTTGAGGAGATGGTTTATTAGAATTCCATATTTTATATTTGGTTTCCTTCTCCTAGGGCAGGCAACTGAGAACATATAATCAATTTTCTATTGCAATTAGTGTTTTTAGGGGAAACAATATTGGACTATATTCAGAAGCAAACAATACTGAAAATAGCGTATTTTTATCCAGTTTGTGGGACATTATCACCTTGATCACTACAATGAGTTTGGGTTGCTCCATTCAAAAAAGGGATTGTATTGGGAATAGACAAGGTCCAGAGAAGGATAAAGACCTTGATAGGAGCACAATAAAAATAATTGCCTTGAGTAACAAAGAAATTATGTAAGGATAGAAAATAAAGAAAAAATACAAAGGCAGCAAGTTATTTTCACTGAATAAAGGCATTCTTTAGTTTTAATGTCATCTGCTGAAAGCTGCCAATCCATTGAGAACTTATTTTTGGACAAAAGGTTGACCAGAATTCAAGAAAGGACCAGTCATTCTTTTGGTGTAGCCATTTTTCATCCATTGCACTTAAACCAGATGTTCATATCTGCTCTTTTGCTTCAGCACCTGCATCAATATGTTTGGCCTCTTAGCAGCAGACCACTGCTGATTCAAGACTAGTATCACACAAGGCAATAAATGATGCGTGATTTCGGTTCCTTGATGGAGAGAGGAATAGGAACAAGAATGAGTGAAATAAGAAATTCAGGAATCATTGGTGGGGTTTGGTATGTGGCTCTTTTCAGAAGCTGGACCAGTCACTGCAGGCAAACCAATCTGAGATGTTAAGGGAAAGCTATTTACTTAGCTGACACTAATTTTTTTATTCCCTGATCAGTTAATTTAAAAACATTGGGACTGTACATGTAATTGCAAACTGCTCCTCCAATAACTATTCTCATGCAGCTGGGTGCTGGGAGGGTCTGTTCCCCTACAGATGCCATTCCTTGCCGGGTCCACTGCCCAGCATCACATTCAATTATTTATTAATGGTTCTTAGCAACTCTTGAAAGTCTTTCCACCGGCTCTGTAATATGGTGCCCTCTTGTGAGCAGTCCAAAACCAGTACTCATGCACCAGTAATCAAAATGTTTAGGATGTTAGATTCCATGTCTTATCTGCCTTGATTTTCAAAAGCCTGAAGTCAGTGTGATGGCCACAGCTCTGTCAGACTCCTTGTACAGTTAGACTTCAGCACAATCTTACTTTGCTGAACACATGGGAAATGAAAGTATCACAAAAGGGATTGTGAAATATTGCACACAAAGATAATTAAAACTTCATCCAGATCTGTATACACAGCAGATTTGCTTGTTAATATGCAAATATCTCATTTTGTCTGTACTGAAATTTCAGTATTCTGCCCATGATAATAATAGTGAGCAAGAAAAAAACCCCACTTTGTATGTTCTTTCTTTCTGTCATGGCCACTGACAAGTGTAATTCAGCTGGTAGCAAAGAGAAGGAGGCAAGGAAATGCACAGAAAAATTAAGAAAGCTAGCTGTGGGGTCACATTTTAGTGAAAATCTGTTCATGGATTCCTTTTTTGCTCTGTGTCAAATGGATTATTACATTTATGTGTAACGCTTTGGGTTATGCACTCCCCTCTGTGAGGCAGATAAGACCCAGTGTGTTTGGCAGAGAAGAGAGGCCACCGAGCGATGCTGCGCTGGCCTGGGGGACAACCAGGGAGTGCTTGGAGCAAGTGTACCGGCACGGAGCAGGCAAGTGGGGGATGACCAAGCTAGAAACTACTATGGCAAACGACGTGGAGGTTTTATACTCCCAGTAAAATCTGTGCCACAGTGTATTGGGGGCTGTGCCACCGACACTGGCATCATTGCAGAGCTGAAATAAGATGATATATGCTACCTGTTGTCTGTACTTTGTTCTGCTGTTCAGATGTGTGGCAAGACATTATATGTCTTATAATATAACATGTGGGGTGTGGATAAAGGCATCAGCAGCTGTTTCCTGGGAAATTGGTTGTTTGGGGTTAAATTGCTTTTGGCCTGTGCTGAATGTGGGAAGTTCCTGGCAGGGAATCAAAGGGATGAGTGTAATCCGGCATCTCCAGCTGTCTGGACTCGGGTAATCTAGGGGTCATCTGCATTTTTCCTGCTATAACATCTAGGATTTGAAGAGCACATGGCATAAGCACAACTAAACAGAAAAAGAAGATGGCAGAGGATTTTTGAAGAAGATTTCTCAGCTCTGGAATATGCCGAAGTCAGCTCAATGTGATGCAAAGTCCCCATGCTGCTGTCAGTCATTACAGAGATAAACTGAGGGCAGAAAGCAACAAGATGTGTTTTTACTCTTGTTGTTAGGATTTTGCAGCAGTTTTGTACTCTGGATGATTTGCCTTGGATGGAGTCAAAATGGATTTCCTCCAGAGGATTTCTCATTCACTTTTTTCCTAATTGTAGTATCTTTCTTTTTCTCCTGCCATGTGTTATAAAAGCAGGTTGATGCAGGGAAGAGGAGTTATTTGAAGTTGAAACGAGTTCTCTCTTTCTCACATGGACTTCAGCTTTTCATGCATATGCCACTAAGCTGTGATCTGAGCCTACAGAGTTCCCAGATTGGGGCTCTTTGAAGCAGAGTTCAGTCTCACAAATGAGAGGCAGCAGCAGAATTGTACCTGGTTTCAAATTTGGGACTGAAATTTCAAAGATGTGCTCTGCCTGGATTTCAGGCTTGTTGCTGAGGTCTTCTCTCAGTGAGATTGAATAAGCTTTTTTTTTGAGTTTGGATCTTGAAAGATTTAGGATTAGACAAAAAAGAGAAACAGACTGGCATTACTGATTTTTATAGTTTTAAGTTTTCCCAGGACTCGGCCTTCTTTGAGCCTTTGACAAGTTAATTTACAAGCCTGCTAGAGATGCACATTGATATGGGAATTTTCCTGAGCTATAATTGGGTTTTATTTTACTGGTACTACTGTAAAAAGTGCTGTATTGGTGCACCAAGTGCAGCTGCATTGAGGTGATGAGCAATTAAAACCACTTCTTGCATAATAAAGCACATTCTATCATGTTATACTTACTTAATGTACCAACGTGTAATGTGTTATACAGCATTTAGCTAAATTACGGTAAATCACCTATTTAAAGAAGTTTTCCTTTCAGCCTTTCATGTGAAAAAAATAGCTGGAAACAGTAAAAGGATAATGACCCATAATGCCAGAAAGATAAAAATGGGATTTCAGTTGTCTCCTGGAATTAAAGGCTGTAGCGATGTTGTTAAAGGCAAGCTGTTCTCCGTCCCCTGTTGCTCTCTTGCATCAGCATCACCAAGTATATATAACAGAATCCTACTTATTTGTTCACTGCAGAGTAGCAAGGCTGAAGCAAAAGGAGTTGCTGGTGAGAGCAGCTGCATGAAGACAAAAGGCAGGGTGGTGGCAGGGGGCTGTGATGAGTTACAAGTGCCAAGGTCTACAGGCACCATCCCTAAGGACCAGCTCTCACTGAGGGTGGGGTGAATCTGTGGATATGGAAATGGGGTTTCATCCCTGTTCATCACTCGTGGTCCTTGCCTCCCTCCCTCTGGTATCCCAGAGCCAGCTTACTGCAGCACGAGGGGACAGAGGGAGGGAAGCCCTCCCTGCATTTTCTCTCTGGGAAATAGCTTGATATCAAAATAAATCTGGCTTCTGCTTTGGGGAGGGAATTTCAGATTCAGTTGTTTACGGGTACATGCTCTAAATATCAAATAGATGCACTGCAGTAAGTCTTGAAAGAACAACAGATCATAGTATTGAACACATCATCACTATGTTCTTCTTTTTCACCTGAATCTGGGATTCCATCTGTCTGGACACCTGAGCAGGCTTCCACTGGGGACTCACTCTGCTTTTATTTTGCACTATCCTCTATGTGGTTAAGTTTTACGGCATTTAGTGAGCTTGCATGGTGCTGCATTTGCGACCATCTATTGGAGTAAGCCATACCTGCCCCAGGGAGTCCAGGTCCTGGGGGCATCACTCTTCTTGTCATGTGAAGGTATGGGAGTCCAGTTAGGCAGCTACTGTCTTAAGTGGGTCAATAATCCTGCAAGCCTACTAAATAAGGTATAATTTCCCCTTTCATGAAATCAAAGTGAAGTAAGTATTTCCCTAAGCCTGTCTGTGCTCATCCTTCTCCCTGCTTATATCGTGCTCAACCTTTTTCCTCTTCTTTGGTGCTTCTTGTTAATATTTCCTGTTTTTTTCTGGCAGTTTTTATTTCCTCTATGAATTTACCCTGTTCTGTCATTTTCCCATCTGCTTCCATTATTTCCCCAAACCTCTGCCTCTCTCTCTCAAAACCAGTCTCTGAAGATAGCAGACCAGAGCTTCCATTGCAACTGGCAGAATTAAGGTGTTTCTTAAGCTCTTGGCCCCCTGCACAGCAGCCTGTTAACCTCAGCTTGTCCTATTCCATTCCCTGTGCTACTCAGAAAGCATTTTTTTTGCAGGAAATCCTAAGTCCCCCTCCCCAGTTTGACTGGACTTAGCATATGTGACTGGTGCCTGGCTCTGACGAGCTGCTCGCTCCTCTTGGGGCTCTGCTGTGCATGGGCTGATTTGGGGGTGCTAGTGCAATGGTCACAGCAGCAAACACTTCCTGCTGCCAAGCCCACGGCCTGCCCAGCTACCCAGTTCGGTCGTGATGCTGTTCCCACAGCCATACACTGTATTTCACTGTAAGCTGTTGGTCTCCCACAGTTCTGCAAATGTGGGTATTCACTACAAGCCAGTATTTTTTTTTTTCGTGTGCCAAGGTGGGCTGTGGATAGTTCATTTGCTTCCTCCAGCCAGCCCTTCTCTTTGGCCCTGGTGCGTATGTGCTGGGGGAGACGGCTGGATCCCTCACCCAAGCCCACCCAATGGGTGCACCCACTCTTTTCCCCACTTCTGGTCTTCATCCACTGTGCTGAGGCTCACCTGGCCCTTCAGAAAAATTATTGGGATGCTAAAGAAGCAGAAGAATTTTAAAAATTTTAATTCCCCTGCCTCATCCTCATGTATTTTTCTAAATGAATACGATCACAGTATATGCTGTTGCCAGTCTGAAAATACTAGTTCTGTCTGGAAAAACATCTGTCCTGCTGTTGCAACCTTCCTGCCTGTTATCTTGTTAGATGGTAAGTGCTAACCAGTTGTGTCTGATTGATACCTGCTTGGGAGGACTCCAAGAAACCCTGGCTGGTTCAGGTGTTGCTGTCATGTCAGCAAAGGGGGCTCAGCCTGGCTGAGCGCTGAGTGATGCACTGCACCATGGCGGAGAGGGCTGCAGGGCTGGTGGAAGGCTTGTCCTTCAAGATGTGAGATAAAATTCTAAAATTCGTATGGCTTTGGGTCATGAAAAGCCCCACAGCATCTTTTCTTTTTTTGAAAGAGAGAGGGTGACAACATCAAGTTCTTGACTTGTTTCCAGCTGCAGTAATTGGCTTCATCGGGTCGAATAGAATGTAGTCTTTTCACTTCTGAGAAGCTCAGAGGACTCTTTCAGCGTTTCTAACTGCACTGTGAAGCCCATCAGATGTAAAGAGCCTAGCAGCTGCTGCGGGTCACGCCTGAGGTCAGGTCTAGCAAGGACCTTCCTACAGCAGCAGGGATGAGAAATAACAGCATAGTGCCCAATCCTGTCTTGGCTGCCCTGTGACATTCACTGTGCCAGCACAGAGCTCCATCTCAGCAGCTCACGTGGCCTGGTGCAATGTGACCTCAGTCCCTGGGGAGCGATGTGGGCTTGCTCCCATGGAGCATGCTGCCGTCTGCTCTCTTGTCACGGCATCGTTTGTCTGCCAGCCTTGCTGGTCATGCTGCTATCTGGAGGCTCATTTATCTGAAATGGTTCAAAACAACTTCAGGACTTAAATTTCCTTCATTCACCAATCTCCCTTAATCTTAGGGATTGAGAATGATAATTCCCTCGATGCTGACTTTCATCAGACTGAGACTCATTCAATTATATTTCACGTCTGTTGATCTGAAACTACAGGACTTGAGAAGTTGCCTTTTCCTCTAAAACTGTGTCTCTAAAGGACTGGAGCTATTCTAATAGTTCTGATACTACCTTTCACTATCTCTTACTGCTGGCTTACAGCATCTGAATTTTATAACTTTTTTCTCCTCGGCTTTTCAGTTGTCAGTTGATAAACTTATAGAAAATTACGATTTTGTTAATTTTTAAAAAATTCTTTTTTATCATCTTTTATCACATAGTTTTGCTTTCTGCTTTCCATAATCTCTGACAAATAATGAAAACTGTTCTCGAAAGCATGTGAGTCCTATTATCTTATAAACCAGTCTCTCACCTCTGATAGTGTGTACTTAGTCTCATCAGAAATACAGCCAGAAGTTCATGAGCACTGATGCTAATGCAAATCTGTGTTCCTGCAGCTGGATGTAATTCCTTCAGCTTTTGTGCACCAGCAGCACTCAAACTTACTCTTTCTAGAGGCAAAATTGTCCCAAACCTTCTTACCCACTGTGATAAGCTATTTCGTGTGGAGCCCAGTCTGACACATAGCAATGTAAAAAGAAGTGGTGTTGGCTCAGGCAAGTGTTCCTCTAGCCCAGTGTTGGGTGTCTAACCACAGCGATAGCTGATGCTATTTTGGACTTGAGCCTGGCCCCTTTTAGTGGTCCATAATGAGACAGCTCTGCATTAGGGATGATAGTTAGCATATCCTGCCTATTTCCTTTAATATCTCTCAGTTGATCAGTTGCCCATGAATTTTTGTACTCCCTTGTTTCATATCATGGCAAATGATCCATGCTGTCTTGCTTTCTTCACGGTGCCCAGCATTTTGTTGGCTATTTACACTGCCTCTGCATGTTGAGCTGATGATTCAGGGCCCCCCAGTGATAGCAGTGGTTGCCTCATCATCTTTCTCCAAAGTTTCAGCTGCCAGTTCCAGGTTCAGCATCATAGCAGCACCAGTGAGCAAGTTTCCAGAGACCCTGTGCCTTCTCTGATAGTGAAACCGTGGAAAAGGTGGGCCAGGGAACATGCCTGAAAATGCAAAAACCTGTGTTGGGGCCATAGTGTGTAGTGCATCGTTCTCTTTAGAAAAATCCCGTTATTTTCTCTTGTTTCACCCTAAACAAGAGGCCAGCGGGCACAGCTGCCAGGCTAAGCAAACCCACATGGGTGCTGTTCCTGGCGAGGGCTCAGCAGCTGCGAGCTCCCTGCTGCTAGATCTGTTTTCTCCACATGCATATTTCTTGACTGAATTTAAGAAAGATGCCTACAAAGAAGCTGGGCAACTCTGACATTGCAAATATATCATTGGCCTTGGGTTTTCTCATTTCACCCATTCTGCTTAGCAGGTCTTACACATTTTTGCCAAGGCTCCCCCATTCTTTTACGCTGACTCTGTACAGCACCAAGATGGCTCAGTTATTGCTAGTAATCACTGATTTTTGTAATCAGTCACTTTTATAAGTGTGGCTACATATCTGTGTCTACATTCACAGACACATAATATATTCTACCAACCTGACAATTTCCTGGAAGTTGAAAGAGGGGGAGGAGTTGGTGAAGTGGACTCTGCTGTTGAAGAAATGGAAAAAATGGCTTCATGCCTGAAAGTTACAATTTTCAGCATCATTTACACCAAACACCAGCCCCAAAGAAAGGCAGGTATAAAAAATGAGATGCAGTGATGACCTTTATCAACTGTGGTGACAACTATAAATCAGGCTGCAAATTCTCATCAGCTCGCTGGACAGAATTCATTACAGACAGAGGCTGCTGCAATGCTTTTTGTCTTTGATTGAGGTATGTCCCATTTACATAAATGCTCTTGTGCTGGAACAAATCATGCACTTCAAAACAGAAGTTCAGGAATATTATTCATTGATTCTTTTGAGGACTAAGATAATACAACTTACAGAGCAGCTAAACCTCACAGTGTTTTGCTTGGAATACAACGCAGATCAATTTGTTCTTCTCTTAAGCAGACCAATTTTCTGTTCATTAATTCAGACACTGTGTTGATGGCTTGCATTGAATATAATAGCAAGATTTACAGCCCTAACAAATCAGCACTGCTTCATTTATTCTTCTTTATTCATACCAGAAGTACATGCAGCAGATTAGCACCTGATTTTAAACTTGTTAGACTTTAACAAATAATGGGAAAGTCTTTCATCTCCTGCTTCCAACTATGGAGCAACTTTTATGCAATCATCATGAAGTTTCACAGTTTATTAAAATGTTATGTTTTTTTGGAGCATAGAGAGCAATAAAAAGTTTAGTAGCAATGTCATTATAGGCAGTCATGTAACTTCCATCACTTCATGCAATGCTCAAGAAACATCTACCCAATATTAGTAGCCCCATAGACTCATTAGATTAATAAGATGCTTTGCCTGTGTACTAAACTTTGAGCTGAGTTTCATTGCTAGGTTTTTTTTGTAATTAGGAAATATCTGAGAGGCTTACAATTATCCAAATGCTTTACTGGCTGTATTTCAGATGTGATTTTTCTGTCTAGGACTTAGTATGTAATTGGAAAGCATTCTGTGTTGTTCACATAGGGTGATTATTAAAGCAGTAATCTTTTTCAAAATATCTGATAATTAGCTAATACTGTCAGTTTATTTATTTTTTGAATACCTGAAAATAAAAATTTGGACTGTATGACTTTCCTCACATAACAAATGATGCTTCAGCCTTAATGGCCTAAGGATATAAAGGCAAGGTATGTAGGAAGCATTAATACTTTTTATTGTATCACTTTCTAAATTGTTGGCATAAGGGCATTTCCTAAGGATCTAGACACAGAAGCTGGAAGTTAAAGTTGTAAATAAGTCAGTGCTGCATCAGATCCCAGAGACTGTCTCTTCTGGCTCAGGACAAGAGCAAATACTTAGGGAAGATTTCAAAAGTGAATTTCTCAAGATGGTAATTCAGGATAATTTTCTAGTACCTTGCAATCACAGGTTTAAGGGCTTTCTGAAAAGCAAGTTCCCTCAAGACCAATAGTCTTTGATGGATTTTTCTTCCATTTTTTCTAATTCATGTTGGGACTCACATGCAGTCCTGACACTCGCTCTGCTCTGGGACTGTGACTTCCACAGCTTGTTTGCCTTCTGCATGAAGAAATAATCCATTTTATTTGTGTTGAACCTGTCACCGGCTGGTGTCACTTAATGCCTCTTAATATTTATTTTGGAAAATGCAGGGAACAGGAATTTGTAATTTATCCTACATACATACATACAAACAACATAAACCATGTTGTTTATGACTCTTAACTTCTGTGTTACTTCTGTTCAATCTGTTCTTTCCCAGATTTAAGAAGCTTTGTTCATTCATAAATTGTATGAAGCAATATTTTAAAGTCCTGAATGTAATCACGGATGCTTATGAAAATGCCATGCCCTTGGACAACACTCCAGAACTAATGACAAAATTTTAATACTCTCATATCCAAACAGGAATTCTCTTCATTATTCTTGTCTCAAATGCAAGTCTTAATCTAATTCAAATCCTGCATTTTTTATTCAGGACCAAAGGTGTTGATAAAATTTATTCCATAATTAAAAGGAAGTGATGCTTTGTGAACTTTGCCTATGAGTCTCAAGAGCTGCTGCTGTGATTTGGACACTGAGAATCTTAAGTCTCTAAAATCATAGAATCCTAGTATGGTTTGGGTTGGAAGGGACCTTAAAGATCATCTAGTTTAAACCCCCCTGCAATAGGCAGGGACACCTTCCACTAGACCAGGTTGCTCAAAGCCCCATCCAATCTAGCCTTGAACTTCCAGGGAGGGGGCATCCACAACTTCTCTGGGCAACCTGTTCCCGTTGTTTGGAGAGGGTTATTGATATTGAAGCAACAATTTGGCCTTACAGAATCTGATTCATTCCAGTCTCAAAAAATACTTTTTCTTCCTATGCTTACATGTAAAACTCTGACATGATATTAAAGCTTATCTCATAACAAATGCGACTCCTTTTATTGGTAGTAAAAAATAGAGCGTAGAAGCTTTTTGACTGCACTTTCAGAGCATTTTACAAAGATGATTAATGACTGGGATGAGGATTGTCATCACCAGCTTAGACATAAAAGAAGGCTGAAACATGAATGAGGAAGGAGTATGCTAGATCTGTTACACCACAGTTTTGAAATAACTTGGTCTCTGGACCCAGTGTTTTCTTCAGCAAGGCAACTGAGCTGGTCAGCATGCATCTCTTTGTGGTTATGAGTTGTTTCTGTACCTTTATGAAGCTGATAGGATTTAAACTCACCTTTGACTCATCCGAGAACAATCCATGGATAATGTTTAACCATTCACATGTCCCAAACACTTCTGGGATGCACCATGGTAGCCATACTGGGATAGTCATACTGAAGGTAGGCAATGAGGAATTGTTTCCCTAGCTAAAACTGGAGGCAGAAGCTCAGTGGGAATCATCAATTCTCAATCTTAGCTTAGCTAGGCTGGAAAAAAATCCCCAAACAGTAACACTATTCCTGTGCCAAGAAGAGCTGCTGAATCTTTTAATGACATTATGTGTCTTGAGACTTGTGTTTTATAATTTATCTGTGGGGCAATGCATGTAAGCACTGATCAGACCTGAACTTCAGTTTATGACATCTGATAAAGTCGCAACTCTTTATTGTTGTAATGGTTTTTCATCCTGGGCCTTTGACCTGGCACCCAGCCCTCATTTGGACTATCTTTCATACATCTTTCCCAGTCTTTCTGTCAAGTAGGTTTTGAGCTTTGAGAGCTGAAGACTATCTCCTGGCAGTGCAGTGTCTGCCATGGGGAATTCTTGTCCTTGACAAGATGCCCTGGATAATCCAAAAGTAATCTGAAAGTGCAATAGGCTGATTTGTCTGATTTGTCTTATTCCATGTGAAAATGGCAAATTCTTTGCATGTATCTCCTTCTGGTATTGGTTTGCAGGACAAATGCTAGAGCTGAAAGATCTGCACAATATTAGATTCCAGATTCTACTGTGTTAGAGGGTGATTTGTCTTTAAGTTTCAGAGACTTTCTAGGCATCTGGCTTGTTAAACTCCTACAGAGACTGAGGATCCTGGAAAGCTTAAGCATAAGGAATGTTTTTTGTCCTTGTTTTTATCTACACTAACAATATAATGAGCTGTGTATGTACATTCAAATCAGGTCACCCTCTTGCATTCAGCTCTCAGAAGGTGTGACAGAATAAACATGACAAACACTAGCCATGTTGTTTATTGACTATCCCAGAAGCCACTTCAACATCACAGTAATGGCTGCATTAAAAAAAAAATAAAATTACCTGTTTTCTTTAGAAGGAAGATCCCGTCAGTACTTCTGGTTCAAGTCCATAATTAGGTTCTACATAAACGGACAATTTCATATTTCCTTAATGTTCTTTTCTTTTCCTCCTTGCAGATAATGAATTCATTTATAGGAACCAGAATGGCACAGTAATTCTGAGGAATGTCGAAACCAACAATTCAACGATATTAATAGAAAACAAAAAAATTGTAAGTATTTCCTATAATGAGTAGCAGAATTTCACAGTTCTTTTGCAGTTGGATCAGTAAAGCAGAAAATGACTTGGGTTTCAACTTTGTGTATTGTCAAGGAGAAGCAATACATCGCTAGAACTATGGGCTACACGATGACTGATATGTGAAATTGAACTCCAGCTTTTGTTATTATTCTGCAAGCTCAGTTTCCTTCATACTACAGGAAAGTATCATATAGATATTTGAAGCTAGTCTTGCGTATCCTATATAACTGAAAGATGCATAATTCTCATCTATGCATGCTTAATGAAAAAGACCGTTGATATAATTTACTCTCTGTTGCTAGCATTCTCCACATTCCTCCATGCAAATACTTACTTTTACTTTGTGATTTGCTGATTTTTCTTGCCTAATAGTTGAAATGTAATTTCAGTTTTGTTAATGAATAGTGTTGATGAATGGAAGTGGAGTTGCATATGAGAGAAACCCTAAGATATTATTAGGAAAAGTAGTTAGTGGGTGGCTATTAAAATGAATGAAAAGAAAATAAATTCACAACTGACACAGCGTATTATTTATAATGATGAAAATGTTTTGTAGCATTGTCTTTTGTAGCAGATGAAGCCAGCATCATGGCAGAAGTTAGTACATTGAATGTCAGACTCTTTTCAATATTTCCTGTATGAAGTTAATTTCTGAAGTAAAATACACTTATGTTTGCTCCAACAATGAGATATGAATCGTATCACCCTTATAAAATGGTAGCTTAGGCAGTACCTGCCTAAGGTGTTGATTAATTTGAGGTGTTTTTGTTGTACTGTATCGTTGCAAAACTACACAATCAGAGGATAGCTAACAGAGACTTATCTTAATGACCCAAGATCTGCAGAAAACAGCTTTAGAAACTCAAAAGCTAAAAGTAAATCTACAAGAAAGCTATAAAACCACATTCCAGGTTGATTTTATTTTGCGGTATATGACTCATGCAAAGCCCAAGTACAGTATTAATTCTTTTTTAATGAGACAAAGAATTTTTCACTGAATTATTGTTGCCTGACCCAACCTTAAACTTAACATGCTGCCATTTAACCTTTGCTACATCAAATAAGCCAATCCTCTTTTACCAGAGCATAACCCCTTTCATTACAATTCTGCTAAGGGTCAAGGAATGGGCTTGGCTTCCTTTAATGTCAAGGTTTGTCGAAGTCAAACTGCTTCCACTTGGCCTCTGTTTATTCCCCTAGTTTTTAATTTTTGCCATTTGTAAGAAAAACACAGTGTTACAAGATAATCCTACTTTTTCATGCTGTAGCCTCTCTACTGTCTGTACTGCCCTTGCTCCTTTGCCCTCTCGGTAAATAAATCTGCAGAACATCACCTCCACATTAATCCAAAAAGTCCCAGTATAAGATCCACCATTACACCTCATCCAGGCAAGTTGTCTTTGTTCTCTTCCATCCCAATCCTATGGCAGAAAAACTTTTGCTAGCTTGGCATGTTTTCCTTTCTTGATGTTATCAATATAACATTAAATAAAATCTGTCTTCATGCTGACACTGCTGTCTATGTGCTGGCCTATCACCTCATTAGGTTGCCCAGAGAGGTGGTAGATGTCCTATCACTGGAAATATCCAAGGTCAGATTGTGTGGGGCTCTGAGCAACCTGACCTAGTTAAAGATGTCCCTGCTCATTACAGGGGCATTGAACTAGGTAACCTTTAAAGGTCCATTCCAACACAATCCATTTGATGATTCTCTGATCAGTCCCCTCTGCCTTTGCCTGTCCCCTGGGTTCCCCATGAACAACCTACAGCCTTGCTGGCCTTGAGGATGGCTCTCCCAGTGTGATGCTGTGCATTTCCCTGCAGCCCAAACCCCCCCTTTCATTTTGCTCCGTGAGAATCTCTCAAGGACTTGCATCTAATTTGTTAGCTGAGAGGGTGAGATTTAAAAGGCAGTGGATGAGCGACGTGTTAGTGGCACCTCTTTGACCTTGGTGCCAGTGTATTATACTGAAACACACTGGAAAGGAGGAAAGTCTGCACTATACAAATTATAAGTAGAGCAAGGTAATTCCTGAAAAGGCTGAGGTATTTTGGCATCTCTTCTTGTTTGTAATACTTACAGTGCAGCTTTTTTCAGAACCCAGGCAGTGTGCACCTGGAAATCTCTATCACCACAGCATCCCAAAGACTTTTTTTATCTGGGGAAAATGAGACAGTTTTCCTCAGTGTTGTCTTAATTGGGGGAAGCAGTGGTGTCTCATTATACTAATTTGCTCCAGCAGGTATTTACTGTTTGTTATCTCCTGCACTTTGGCCAGTGACTGCAGGGAATGAGTGGGAATTAATAATATTACATTTATCTAGAGTTTTCTACTACCGGCTGCCCACAGCTGCCCCACCAGCCACTGTGCATTAAGTTTGTAAGGAAAATTCTGATTTTTTGAGATACCTCCCTGCTCTGAGTCACAGTGCAGTAATGCTTTCTCGTATGGGAGCATATAAGTGTCCACATAACATTTCTGGGTTTTGAAAAGAGATGCGTTGTATTTTTCAAGACACTTACTCTGGTAGTATTCTTCATCATTAGAAAGATAGCCATAACAACTGGTTCTAGATGTCATTGGCTTGAAAAGTGAAAAGAATGTATTTCAATGTTTGATTTATTTTCTAGGTCTCCTTAAAGGCTATTCGATATGAAGTATCACCTGACCGGGAATATGCACTTTTTGCTTTCAGTGTTGAACCAGTAAGTAAATAGATTTGATTTCAAAATACGCAGCCATTGGCAAGCTTTTTAAAATTTTTTCTTTCATTTCTATGCCAGTAAGATGATTTTTTAAACTAATTGCTTCCTACGAAACAAAGAAAGAAAACCCCTCACATAGATATTCTGAGAGCATGTCGTGCTGCCATCTAGTAGAGGAGAAAGGTATAAATTACACCACAGAGGAAACACTGTCGTTGCCAGAATTTTATAGTCTTTTGGAGGGAGATTGTAAGGACATGTTTTTGCTACAAGGATTTCTATTCCTCTTCAGTGAAATCTTTTTCCACGGTGCCTTTTCCAGTCACACTATAAATTTCTTTCCCAGAACAAAAAGCAACTGTCAGTGTCTCCCACAACTGAAATAATACATTAATTATGGTGTCACCGTTCCCAGTGCTGCAGTTAGGGTTGAGCTATCACTTTCATTATAAATCCTTTTCTTCTGAGGGCTAGGTATAAATCATTTGTAAGAAATCACTGTTGGGTTACTACTAAGGTTTAGATTAGGGCAAGTTAAAAAAAAAAATTCAAAAGAGAAAATTGCAATGAGTCATTTTTAAATGATGACTAAAGAATCAAACACATGGGAAGCAGTTCTTCAGCAGGAATAATATTTATTTCCTTTTGAAATTCTACTGGTATAAGAACTGAAATGCTTGAATGATAGCTAAGCTGTACTACTGGATAAACTATAAGCCGTATACGTTTTGTTTCCATAATCTAGAATTGCACCAATTCCTCAAAATGAAAATAATTCATTTACCACTGACTGCAATTCTTCTTCCATAAAATAAATCTAGTTTCAGCTGCTAACCAAAGGAAATTTGTTGGTCCTTTGGGTAGTAGAGGTTGTGGCTCTGCTGCTCATCTTATTTATCTGTTGTCATCTTTGGAGTTATTCCTGACTCACAGTGGTATAAAAGTCAGGAGAAACATGCTTGTTGTTGGAAAAAATTAAACTAAAAGTATATAATAAATTTTAAGGGTAATTCCTAAAGACATTTTAGCTTGGAAATAATTTCAGGTGCAACTTCACTTACCCAAAGCTTAGCAGAGTTCTAGACAGAGATGGACATGCAAGTGTTAAGTTAAATCTAAATATGGGGAAAACAACCTAATGGCCCCAGAGCAAGCAAAGCCTTTGCCTAAAATTGCCCTTGCCTTGTGTGCCAGAGATGCCTTGTAGAATTCAGTTCTTTTCGTTGAGATTGGCCTTTGACTGTAGAAGCCCTGTGCTGACATTGCTCAGATGCATTGTGCAAGCTGGAAGGGCCCTGAGGAGAGAGGGCTTCCTCAGTTCCTCTGAGAACGAGAGAAAAATGTCTGTAATGACAAAGATTATAATAAGAGAAGAAAATTCATTCCTAAAAAGCAGTAGTAAGAAATTCACTTTCAACCTTTGTCCACCAAAAGGACTACACACTCCAAAGATCTGCAAGAAGCAAAGTAACAGAGGCTTTTGCAGCCCAGACTTGTGTTCAGCCTGCAGAGGAATGCTTGATGTAGGCAATGGAGGAGGAGGAGGAGGAGGAGAAGGATGGGGATGGAAAGGGATGGGCTGGACGTGTTTTCTCTGCATCCTCCTCTGCATTTCAGAGCTTGCAGATCTGTGGCTTTGAGGTATAGGCAAAACACTAAGTTTGTGGTGCTTATGATGCCTGGCTGGAGAGAGCACACAACCTGATGTTCCTTTGTCACACCATGTCTTCTTCCAGAAAGGAAAACCCAAGATGGCAAACTGGAAATAAGACTTTTAGGAAGATTTAAGATATGAAATACGTTCAATGTAAGACAGCATTGCAAAGCGGTCAAGTACTCATATATGAGTTTATGATAGCAAATATAGAAATAGTCTTCTGAAACAAAACAGAACAAACCTAAACCCCTTCTTTTTCCTTTAAGATCCATATAAAGGGTACAAAGATTTTTTTGTCTTTTTTTTTAAGAAACACGGTAATAAGGGGGTAGTAAGGTTCACTTTTGAATATTGCATCCTCAAGCCATGATGGGTGCCTCTTTGTTTATTAAAGTTGCAATAACTGTTAAATTACTTATTCAGCTTTCTTCTTAGTTTGTTTGCAGACTGTGGCTACAAATAATTGCATGTTAGTTAGCTTTACACATTTTCTGCATTTCAAACTGTATTCTTGGACAAAATTCAAATTACACTGTTTTCTGCAACACAAGGAATTGATTAGCAAAGCCTTGGGCAGTTGTCCTTGTTGCAAAGTCAAAAGGAGATTTCAGGAAATGTATTGCCAAAGGACGTTTGTTTAAAATTTAATTCTACAAATAGTTCCCAAAAAACTATCCTGAAATTATTGTGTACTTATTTTATAGGTGTCAGAAATTGTTTCTTTATTTTATGCCATTTAAAAGTGCAACCCTGCTACCTTTTAGTTCTTTGTGAATATAGATGTTTTCATCATTTTCTGCACTCTACAATTGTGCTGCATTTACATATGTGTATAATATCTTAATACACATCATATGAATTAATCATTTATCTGAATTCTAATATGAACCAGCTAGGAATAAAAATCAAAACAAAAAGACATAGCGTGTCACTTCAATGAAGTGAAATATTTGTAAGAAAAATGCTACAAAGTCATTTCCTGCCAATAAAAGCTTTCTTCTATGGTTTTTCTATTTATTTACACAGAAGCTTCTCTGCTCAGTGTTGGTCTGGGTAATGGCACTGACACCCACGTCAGAGCAACACAGCCCTAAACTGGCAGACACCTATTTTGCAAAGATATTGAGGCAACTAACGTGTATTTTCCTGTTGTATCACTTCATCATCTTAGAAGATGATGAATTCAGGTGTGTTCCTTAAAATATATTTCTCCCATGAAGCCTGGCAGGCAGTTGTGAGACTGGCTGTGGGTATGCTGTGGCTAGTCAGGCTGTCAACTTCCATTCTAAATGCCTTTTTGCAGTACTTATATTTACAGAAGTTTAATCTTTCAGGCAGTGATATTCTGGGTGATCCTTGTGCTAATAGGGAGCTTTTCTAACCTTGAACACAGAAGATTTGTTCTTTTTCTGGAAAGGTCATAAGGAAAGCGCCAGGCTTCTTTATCTGTAAAATACACTTGCAATTTTTCTGTTGTTTGTTTGTTTGTTTTGTGGCTTTTTACACTAGAGCAAGGCCCATCCTGAGGCTGAAATCACAGGCTGAATTTTTGGGAAAGCATTGGAGAAACTTGGATTTCAAATAATCCTTCTGCAAAACAAGTGTGTGAGGCTCTGTAGATTTCAGGAACCCCCCAAAACATTGGTAAATTGGGGTTTAGCCGCATCATCTCAGCAGAAAGGGTGCAGAGTCAAGGCTGTCTCAGATGGTGTCAGGTCAAAGCCACTCTTGCCCAGAGCATGGCTCCACCAGCATCGCTGTATGAACTCTATGCTTCCTGCTCACCTCCCAGGGAGACACCGAGGTCTTTATGATCTTTGGGCTGGAATCACGTTTGTGGGTCTCTGTGCTCTCCAAAAGGGGTTTCCTAAATAGTCAAGCAACAAACCACCTCTTAAATTCAGTAGTTTCTATGACTGGTAGAGTGATGGGGTAAGAAAAATTATGAGGAAACAAACCCCATGGGCTTGTGTAGCTTTCTGTGATAGGCAGAGTTAACCAGTGGAGTTTGTATAATGGTGATAAAAGAAATACAGGAAAGTAAATGAGAAGAAAAGGGATTTTCCTGAGTGATGTGAGACATTAAATAGGCAATATTTAATTGCCTTTATTATGAATAGCTTTCGTTGTAATGCAAGAGAGGAAATAAAGTGGCCAAGATTCTTCTTAAAGCTATTTGTTCTTCATTTCCAATTTGCCAGTCCATTACTGTGTTTGAGCTAGTTAAGAGCAATTACACACAGGAAATCCTGGCTGATTAATATGGTCCAAACTGCTAAGTCTTCTGAACAACAATTAGGGCTTGGAGACGTTTATAGCTGATACAACGGACGCTATTGCTTATTTTTCAGTCGAAGGAATGCATTTTTATAATGCTGAAAGCTACAAAGAATTAATCAACATTGTAATTAGAACAGTCCCAACTATTATTTTTTTTTTGTAGTAGTTCATGTAGTGAGTTTAATATTTTCCTCATAGATTTCATGGGTGTGGTGGGACCAAAGAGACCTCAGAAAGCCTCAGTTCAAGTCCTGAGCTTTCTATTTAGAGCATGAATTAGGTGAAAAATCATGGCTTATAGAAAACAGCATATTGTTGCTGTTGTTACTATTTATTTACTAAGTGTCCAAGTCTGGTTGTTATGTGGAATGAACAGGGTTTTTGCTTATAGCTCCACTTACAACCTTGTATTGCTTTAATTAGCCGTGTAAAAATTAAAATAAAATAATGCTTGTTATTTCCAAAATACTAATGGATATAAATATTAATGAAACCTCACAACATCCCTTTGAGTTAGGTAAGCACTACTATTATGATAAATATGCCTCTGAAAATTAGATACTGTCATAACTATCATTAGTAATGCTGTTAATATTGTAGCTATGATATTTATTGCTTAATTGAAATGGATTTACCAGTGCTAGAAACAGGTTTGCATAAACCTGTTTTCTTTCTGTGGCAATAGATACATTTCAAATTTACTTTTTTCATTCGCACCCGATGTTGTTTTCAGGAACAATAGAAATGTATAATGATTACACTATGTAAAGTGAGCAGGGTTAGAAGAGTTGTACCATAAAATAATTATAGAATCATAGAATCATTATGATTGGAAAGGACCACCAGGATCATCAAGTCCAACCTTCATCCTAACATCTCTCTAGCCACTAGACCATAGCCTCAAGTGCTACATCTACTCACTATTTAAACACCTCCAGGGATGGTGACTCCACCACCTCCCTGGGCAGTCTGTTCCAGTGCTCAAGCACTCTCTCAGTAAAGAACTTCTTCCTAATATCTAATCTAAACCTCTTCTGATGCAACTTGAGGCCATTTCCTCTCTTTCCATCATTAGTAATTTGGGAGAAGAGACCAACACCAGCCTCACTACAACCTCCTTTTAGGTAGTTGTAGAGACCAATAAGGTCTCCTCTCAGTCTACTCTAGACCCTCTAGACCAAAGAGCCCCAGTTACCTCAGCTGCTCCTCATAAGGCATATTTTCCAGACCTCCCACCAGCTTTGTTGCCCTTCTCTGGACCCGCTCCAGCACCTCAATGCTACCTGGTTTAGTGATTTGTTTAATTTCTGGTGCTTGTTGTAAACCAAGGGGATTTTTGAGTGGAGCATTTTGAGGAAAAAAGGTTATTTTATAATTTTCATATCCTTTTTTTTCACATGAATGCACTTTTGAATCTCTGTTACTCATGAACCAGAAGCTGCACAATACAAGGGCAGCACTGACTATTGTCAAGTGTAAGTGGCTAGAACTGTTTTCCCAACATTTTCAAGCCAAAGTACTGTCAATTTGTTTACTTATGAAAATTAGTTACCCATTATTAGGATAAGTAACCATATCTTACATAAAAAGAAGAAAAAAATCAGTCCTATAATGCAAAAATTATATTTGTTAAAATGGTTTTCTGTTATTACATGTGTGTATGTGTGTACTTCAAGCAAAGTATTTTATTTTCTCGATTCACCAGAGGACTGTAGTCATTCAGTGCTTCTATAACAAGCAGAAATGAAGTTATTGGTGAATTAGTGGAACCACTTAGAACAGCCAGTCATCAAATCTGATGGTTTGCTACATCTTGGGTCTTTTGCATGAAAACAACATCTTCAGATGCTTCCCTTATAGTAATTAGAAATAATGCCATTCAACTAGTATTTCATATTTCAGTGAAATGCTCACAGCTTCTGAAAACTGCACCATTTTTAATGAGTATGCCCATGTGGGGTTTTAGCGAGGTCTCCAGGGCTGAAAGTTAGGGCAACCTTTTTTCTCCTTTTTCTTGTATATGCTTGTGTCCTGTTTTTGAGTCGTATTATTTCAACAGCCAAGATCAGTAGCGTAAATATCCTTGTTTAATAATGTGCTTTTTATCCTATTTGTAGTGATAAAGGAGACCAGAAGTGCTCCAGCTACATTTACATAACAAAAGCTAAGGCTTGTGTGTCCAGAAGTATTGTATTAATGAGAAAGTACTGAGAACACAAGGGAGGTTAATTTTCTGGGTGATAGTTTACTTTGCATTTGAAGCTGAAGCAGCAGCTATTATTTGGCAAAACTTAGAGGCAATCATTTATTTTAAAAGGAGAGTGTTGTGGGTTTTTTAAATGATAAATCTGGTGTACTTAAAATACCCTTTGTGAAAGACTGCCTATCTTTTCAAATCTCAGAAACATGATGAATAAATTCCCTAATTTTCAATGCAGGTTCACCAGCAACAAGATAGACAAAAGAGGATTTTCAAAGGCATCAGAGAAGGTTGATTCAAAAATGTTTCAACACTTCCATTTGCTTTTCTGTCAGACCTGGAGGTGTGTAGCTCACACAGGACACCAGCACTTCATGGTCACCTTGCATTAAGTAAACCAAAGCTGCTAATAGAGCAAGTCAAGAGCAACTGGAGTTTTTCCTTCCAATGACTCTCAGTTCGGGCAGAAGTAGCAGTATCTCTGTCAGACATACCGACGTGTTGAGTTTTTCTGTCATGTGTTGGTATCAGTAATTGGTTCAGCCTAATTAATATTTGATATCTGCAGTGGCACAGAAAGAGAGGGAAGTTTGCCACGCAAGTCTAGAGGGATTTATGGGTTTTCAAAACTCTATTACAGCGTTGTGCAAACACTGTCTTCTCAGGTGTCCTCAATTCTGCCTTCCAACAGCAGAGCCCTTTTGATGCCAATTTTTTTCCTGCTGCACATGCTTACAAAATTAAAAATACTTGCTATGGGAGGGTGGATACACATTTTAATTGGGCAAACGTTATCAGGTGGTGGGAATATTTGTTGTTACTGCTCAGCAGTCATAGCTCTGTCCAATTTCTGTCACATGGTGTGTTTAGAATACAAAATTTTTGGACACAGACACAGGATGGTGGAGCATTAATTAGTGACAAATTTAATCCTAGAGCTCCCTTTTTAAAAAAGAAACTACAGATTTCATGTTAGCAGCTTTCATGACCAATTTTGGATGAATACAGGGGTAGAAAAGAGGCCAAACCTATTGTTTATTTTATTCGTTTTGAGGAACCTCATGGTTCATTTCAAATCCCTACAAAGCTCCAGCAGAAAATGTGTTCCTTTATGTAGCCTGAATGGTTCTTTGCTCTTAGCAGCAATCCTTCTGTTTTGGCACAACACAGTTTAATTACAGAAAAATTTCCAGCTTAAAAAATGAGTTAGAGGGGGTTAGGCACTCAAATGCATGGACTGCAGGGACACTTTGTAGTTAAGTTCTTTGGGCCACGGAGCAAGGGGTTCCTAGTTAAAATTAAGGATCTGCCATTATAACTCTAGATAGAAGCAGCAGCAAAAAATGTAGAGTGAAATGACATATCCCAAATCAGCATATTTGTTTATTTTCTATTCTTAATCAGGGGGAAATGATAGGCACTGAATCTCAGCATAGAGGAATGGGTGGGTGGAGTCTTCTTGTGTTTATTATCCGTGGAAAATATGTTTACACCCCTTAAATGCGAGGAATGGGTGTTGACCCCAGCATCACGTACTCAGCAGGCACTCCAGGAGTGGGATCATCTCAACATTGAAGGAACTGGTGGGGACCCTGTGTTTATTGTGGGTAGCCACTATGGCTACTTGTAGCTTGCAGCTCTTTCCTGGGGCAAATAATAAAACCACATTGCATCCTAGTTTCTTAGCTCTATTGCTCCCTGTGATTGGGGGATGTTTTCAGCAGGAAGTTTGTACTTCTGAAATTACAATCTAGCTGCGTTCATAAAACACGACATGATGTGTTTGTCTGAGCTGGGAAGCAAATCTCTGCCCAGCCAGTCTTCCTGCAGTCCTCAGGCCCCCCACTCCAGTTTAGCTAATGTATGCTCCCTCTATAGCAATGCTTTCAGTTAAACTGCACCAAATCTCAGTTTCTTATTGAGTCTCCATTCCAGGGAGTGTTGTTTAGTGTGATTATTGCAACAAAACACTAGCTGCATAAAATGGAGAGCATTAAAAACAGTTTGCTGACTTCCGTTGCTGTGCTACCTCTGAGATTTAATTATTTTCTATTAAAAACAAAGGAATGACTTGTGTTGTTCTTCCAGTAATGTAGATAAATGGACATAGGTTTAAACTTTAAGCCTCCTGATTTAGAGCTGGGGGACTTCAACACAAATTGTGCAGACATGACTGAGTGCAAAATAATGTTTCAAACTAAGTTGAACAGTCTTGTTGTTGTAGCAGAAGCCAAGAAACTGTATCCTACATTTATTCACAGGCACAGATACACATCAGTAAACTGGAAAGCAAATCCACAGTTCCGGGGAAGGCTAGAGCAATATCAAAAGTGAGAAATAATTAGCCTGTCATGCAAGGGTACATAGGTACATTATATATCGGTATCAGCTATCAGCAGTTTTCCTCTGTAAATATTTTCTTTAGCAAATGAGATTTTCATCAAACAGAGAAGGGAAAATAAAAAGACTCAAGGCAAAACACTATGATACAAAAATAACCAATTTTTCTTTGCTTGGGTAAGATTAGATTTTTCATTCTACTTCCTTTTTTTGAGTGTATAGATGAGCTAACTTGGACAGCTTGGTGAAGATTAATGTTCTAACAAAATTCACAAAACATTTTAAAAAGAACCTGCAATTTATTTTTGAATAAAACATAGGTAAAGTGATTGTACAAGGTCTCCTAGATAATAAAAATCAGATAGTCACCAGTGAAATTGTTGCAGTTTTCTCTCCGGCATTTGTATGGGAATCCATCTTAGTGAAACACCGGTCTTAGCTTTTAAGAGGAATGAAGTAAATGTAGCTATATAAAAATTATTGGAAAAAAAAATGGAGCTTAATAAAGAACTTGATTCCTTGCAACATACAGAGACTTCATAATTACATTAGAGGCGAGTTCCTGTTTTTAGCATGATCTGCTTCCTAAGTTTTTAGGGGCAATAAAAATCCCATTTTGTGCTGAATTGTCATAAGTATAGATAATTATTTTAAAATGTTAAGGAAATAAATATTTTAAGAACAGGATGCAAAATGGGAAAACAACAGTGATTTAAAAGGAATTAGAAAGAAAAATCAGAAAGAATTTAATAATGGTGTCTATGCAGAAACATAGGAAGCAGTCGGAGTTTGTAATCTAAATATGATTTCCAGTCTCTTTTATTTATTTATTCTTAATCACTGAAATAGGAAAAAAAAATATATTTAGTGCCCTCTTCTGGAAAACTAGATCTAACTGTGCAGAGCACTCCAGTTAAATTCTCGTACTCAGAAATGCAAATCTTCTGATGCAAGCATTCTCCTCTTTAGCTGAGTTCCATGCCTAAATCGAAGGAATGCGCGGCTCTGTGTTTACCCTGAACAACTGCCTTTTATCTCTTTAACTGCCTGCAGAATTCTGTTTTTATCAGGGCTATGTAAAAACCAATAATTAACGTTCCTCCTTGGGCAGCTAATGACCCAGATCTGAAAATGGAATATTCTATTCTCTTTTCTTCTATTCTCTGCTCAAAACAAGCTTTTGCTTGAAAAGAGAGACATATCACAGAGCCTTTAAAAGCATGAGCACTCAGATTTTTATGTGCAAGAGTGGAAGGGTCCCCGTATAGCAGTGCTGTTGGTGATGCTGTGAAGGGTTGTGCAGCAGGCAAGGAACACGATGTTCTGTTTCTTCCTGTCCAGTTTGCTCTCCCTCCACTTTCTGAAGAGTTGCTCATCATTGCCACTGTCCATTCACCCCTTGGAAAATGCCCACAGCATCACAAGGATGACACACAAAATGTCTTACTGTCTCATATGTGATTTCAGTTTGTTTTTCCTTATGTCAGAAAATAGAAATGTCACCTCCAGTGAATTAGATCCATGTGTGCATTGAGATACAGCTCAGAGTCTTCTGATCTCATATGGAACTGGAAAATGAATCTTTCACTGAATAGAGAGAAGATTTTGGACCAAGGTCCCTGGCATGTATTGGAATACTTTCAGTTCTCCTGTCACATCTACTTCAGTGCTCTTAAACTGCTGCTCTCTAATGGTTTTTGACAATCTCATCTTTCTTGTCTTGGATACCTTTCTTCAAGTCTTCTAAGAGTGCCCTGGGCCTATGACCATCATAAAATATTTCAATGACAGTTGTTAACTTCTTTGTAGTATTCACCTTCTCAACTGCTATAGTAGAAAGAACAATTTTTATATGCTAAGAGTAAATTTTAATAGAAAGAACATATGCTGTAGTTCTGTAGTTGCTAATTTGTGCTGCTAAACTGAATTATTTAAAAGTGAATAAATTAATTAGATATACTAAGCATTCAGCCCATTTTCATGGCTTTATTCTCACGTAACTGCTACAAAGCTGCACCATTTACACCGTAAACTCCACTGAAAAGAGGTTTTTAGAATCTTTCCACATTCAGTCTACTCGGCTCAAGAAATGTTTCATTAAAAGCATTGATTATTAAGCACAGGTTTCTCATGCTGCTGTTCAGCCCTCAGACTTGTAACTCCAAAGTCAGTGAAGGTGAGCATCAGTCAAGCAAATGCAGATGTGAACATGTAAACTCCTCATCTGTGTCAGCTACCCAGGGCTGCCTTTATAGTCAGTGTGTAAATCTAAGGCTAACATAGACACCAAAGAACGGTCAGAGGAATCGTACCCCAGTCCGGCTTTTGGCACTGTTGTCTGGGAAGAGGGTGTTGCTGTATAAGGTAGTAAGTGCAAAAATGGTAAACGCTTGTAAAGAATGATGGAAAAGGGCAATGGCAGGGACATCCCTCAAGACAGACAGCTGCCAAGAGAATAACTCCAAGCTGCAAGCTGCCAGAGCCTGGGAAAGTATTTTGAGGAAGGATGACTAAAAGCTAACTCTAGTCTTCTGAATTGGCTTTGGCTACTCTCTGATTCAGGATGTTGAGCTGGATCGACATTGCATCTGACCCAATATAAATATTATTATGACCACAGATATTACAAGAAAACCATGGTTGTATGTTTTGCGTGTGTTTGTATGAATTTGGAGGTTTTCTGTACTTCTTGGGTTTGGGATAACTTTTGTCTCCTGAAACTTCTATTTGGCTGCTTTTGTACTCTTAGTATATAATAATGTTGTTTATCTTCTATTTCTTCTTCTTAGGTATATTATTTGGCATGTTAGGATCACAACATTAGCTGTGTACTAGATAATTTAATTATCTTGTCCAAGTTTCTGAACAAGACTATAAAAGAGGCAAGTGCAGTGCTTGGAGAATTTCCATCCCGTCTTACACTACGCCTGCTGCAGGGTGGGAGGGGGAACCTAGGAGTTTACACCATGTGATGTGAATACCGATAAAAGTTTTAAAACAAAATCAGCAAAAAAATGAGCTCATTATCCGTAACCCTCACTTGCAATTCTTAATAGCCTGATAGCAGATGCTTCCCAGTAGCCCGAGCAACAGCAAGTGCACAACGGCTGGTGCAAAAACCCTACCGAGTGTTTTGTAGCTGCCATTTTATTTACCAGTTAAAAATGGAGGAGTCGTCCTTTAAGCCAGTGACTGCAAGTGCTTGCTGGTGCTGCTGGTGCCAGTGGAGCACTGTGAGGGACAGGTGGCTTGGGAGCAAAAGGAGGCTTTTGTAATTGCTTGGCAGGGCAGAGCTGTATTAGAGCGCAGCAGCAGTTGGCACATTGGATTACCACTGTCCTAGGGGTGAGATCTGGCACACGAGCTATGTGTTAATACCTGTAGCCCAAGTTGGTTCTGGAGCTGCATTTGTAACAAGAGCAAAAAGCATCCACTTTATCTCCACTGTGTCACAAAGTCATAAATCCTAAAGCTGGCCTTGAAATTCCCTTTCGGCATCGTCAGCAGTATTAGGCTCTCAGAAGTGTAATTTGGAAACAAATCTTTTAATAAAGAATTATTATCATGAAACAACTGAGATAATCAGTTTGTGGAACGTGAAGTAACAGCATTATCTTACAACACTGCCATCCATCTATTACTCTAGTGGATGTTGCCATCACGCTTTATTTATGGTTATTTTGCAAACTGGAGAAGACACTATTTGCGAAGGAGTAACTCCTTGGCTTTGCTGGTTCAGAGACCTTTAGTTTGGTGGCTGGAAAATGAGCCTCTAATCCCAGCACTCCCCCTGTATGTTTGTAGGAGAGATTTACATATTAACCACGTGTGTTGCCTGCAGTACATGACCCTATTACAATCACCTCACGCTTGAGTTACAAAATGCTTCTAAAATGCAAGTCCCTGTGGCATGAATGTGCTGTCCCTTCTTGATGTCACCTTGATGTGAGATTGTTACTGCTCAGAGGAAGCCTTCCAGTGTGGGTGACAGGGCATTCACAGCACTGCATGACTGGAAAGCTGTTCTGGTTGTCCTCTATGCGCCAAGGACAAGCTTATAGAGAAAGGCTCCTTCAGGCTTCTATTGCAATGGTTTAATTTTCAGTCTTAGAGATTAAATTTTTAAAAGATTTGAAAAACAGAGCCATGCAAAGGTTCTTCCTGCCTCCACTGCCTCTTGTGTTGTTCCACTCTCCATCTCTTGTATATAGTATTTTATTCCCTTCTTCCAAATGAATTGCTAAAATTTCTTACTGGTTTTGGAGCTACCCAGTCACTGATCCTTGATTTTCTACAACACTGGGTAGCAGTAGAGCAGCTCCTTATTCACACTGGTGTGGCTGAAATGAGACACTGACCCATTGGGCACCTCTGAGACATTGACCGCTTCATGTTGGCTGTGTCATTTCACCCAGGCACAGTTAATGCTGTTGGGCCGGGATCCTTCCTTCCTCTTTCCAGGAAAAATGGTTTCCTCCCATAACTCCACTGTAATAGATGCGTCCCCCAGGTACTTATCTTCCTCCTTCTGCTCCAGTGTTAATTTCAGTTAGTTCCTCTGGAATACAGAGACAATTGTAGCAAAGGCAACCCATTGCCAAGTGCTCTGCATGATAATTGATCCAGAGACCCCTTCTTATTATTACCTTTCCTATTCAAACCTATTTCCCCTGTCTCTGCCCTTTCCTGAGCTCCCCAGACCATCCCGGAGTGGCACAGCACTCTCGGTGTGCACTTGTGGCGGTTGTGACCAGATGACACATGTGGCTGATCAGCTGAACACAGTGCAGTGGGTAAGAGCATCCCACGTAAGGTGTTTGATCACAGCTGTGGGTATCTGGCTGCCAGCTGAACCAGTGCACAGGAGATGCTCGTTCATAGCATTTCATAATGGTTTTCCTAATTTATTGGAGGCACAAACAGAAGTGGGCAGAGTTCCTTGGAGGGCTGTAGAAACAGGTTGGCTGGCACATGGCATGAGGCTGTATTAGAGGCACATTACTCAGGAAGTGATAAAGTTTAAAGGGATAATTCAATGCAGAGACAAAAAAGAATTTGCCGTCTCAGAAGAAAACAAAATCGGTCAGTATCACAATGAATTTGAAAAGTGAGAATGTTGCAAAGGTCTCAAATTATATGACTTTATCGATTCTTGCAAATAATAGAGCTTCACTGAGTGTAGGGTACAAAATCCCAGTATGGATTTGGTGTGGGTATTTTTATTACAGTGACACAAAAGGAATAGATAGCATGTAGTTTTTCAGAGAATCTAATTCCAGGCTGGTTACTATGGAATGCCTATTAGCAATAAAATGGTGGTAATACTTTTCTAAAATAGTTGTCCTGGGCAGAATAAAGCTGACCAGCCTGTCTCTACTGACAGAAGAAAAACGAAAAGACTTAACCGCCCACTAACCATACCTTAGCTGGTAACCCCTTGTGCTCTAAATCACAAATATGTGAGAGAGTGAAAGATCAGAAATTGAGTAAAACATTACCAAGAAGTTGGTGGTCGGTTACAGGTATATATTTCTCATCTGTTTGGAGGGCCAGTTCAAAACATAATGGAAAAAGAAGGGTTTCTTCTCAACAGAACAGAAGGGTTCAAGTTATTCATCAGTTTTCAGGTTGTTCAGCCCCAAGAATTTTGCTCAAAGCAAATAATGTTGACTCATTGAGTGAAAATTTAGTCTTTGAAATTGACTTCCATAAAAAAATACAGAAAATTGTGCAAACAGGTACAATGACTTGCTTTAATTCCCCAGAGAATACCATAAAGAAGTATGGCAGTGAGGTATTTTCATTTGGACAATTATCTTCTTCTCTACTGGAAGATTTATATGAATGACATAGTTACCCTGTAGAGATAACACAATATTTACTTGTTGGTGACTGACCAATAGAATAATCAACATGATAGTGTGGTAGTCATCCTTTACTGTGAATGTTATGTGCATACAGTAAAAGAAAACAACCTTTGGCTAACATTTGCCTGTGGTTTTCCTTCTGAACTTGTTTTTCCCTCCCTTTCATGCCATTGTTAGGTAAAAGTACTGAATACATTGAGCTGTTTGCCAATGCAGAGCAGCAGCCTTCCTGTTTTCTGCTTTATTTTCTTTTCCCTCTTAATTTGTCAAGTTCAGAGCCTGATTAAATAGCACGGATATTAAAGGCCAAATGGCAAATCATCTTTTACCTGCATATTTTGCATCACAGCAGGAGTTACCATTTAAGGGTGCCAGGACCATTTTGAAAGGTGGAGTATGTAATTATATCAAATGTTTGGGATTATTCAAGTGGTTTGACATTCATATGTGCACTTGGGGATTTGTCTGCTCAGAGCACAAGTAGGAAAATGGGCTATGTAATCTACTTCCAGCAAATGACTTTTTAGAGACTCTTCACAGGAAACCCTTTAAATGGATCTGGCAGTTCCTGTTCCACTGGCCAGTTGTGCTGTATTTTTACTGTCTTACTAGAGAATATAAAAGGGAACAGATTATAAAGACAATTTGGGTCTGTTAAGAATCCTGAGGGGATCTATTATTTGGAGATATACTGTATTGTTACAGAATAAGAAGTGATTCCATTGAGACAGATAAATACTGAGTGCTTTATGATTAATTACATTAAAATATATTCTTGCTGTTTTCAGATATTAGCCAATGATTGTACTGTTTTATTTGTGATGACTGTTTAGAGTGTTCATTTTTATTTGAGGGTACTGTTATGACTTTTTGGATGAAATGTGTGATTCCTGAAAAATAAGAAAGACACTACATAATAGAAATTCTGTGTTAAGCCTTGCAAACTGCTTTATAACACAGCCTGCACTTCTACTCTGCCCTGTAGATGTTTCCTTTCAAACTCTAAGTTTTATGGGATTTTTTTGTGAGTTTTCTAGATATTTCTTTAATGTAAATAACAGTCCTGCATGAAGTACCAGCTGGCTCTATGGAGTCATTTAGAAAATGGGTTCAAAGGATGTTTCATTCTTGTATTTACCAAGTAAGTTAATAATCACGAGATCATGGCAGCACTCGGGTTTAATCTCAGCTCTGTGAAATGTTTATTATGCCTAGTGGTAAGACCCTAAATTACCCGTTTTGATAGAACAGCCTGTTGGAAGATGAGAGGGTTGGGCTGATTTGAGGAGCCTTCTAACGGTTTTTCCCCCTTCTTTGCTTGTAAACCTCCTTGAGAGAAATTCTGCATGTGCCTCTTGTTTGTATTGATTCAGCACCTTGTCATACAAACATAATAGAAAGCTTTTTGATAAATGCTGATTACTGCTGATGCTAGCATGGTATCAGCCCACAAAGTATGACAAAAACCAGCACAAAAGATGGAAGCGTAAACTAAAATCTTCCTTTTTTTCCAATTCTAGTGACAAATCCTCAGCAGGTAGTGTAATCTTTCATACTAGCTAAAATATGCTGAAAACACATTTCACAATCTCCTTCTAAAAATTCCCTAATTTCCATCTAAAACCTTTTTCCTAGTCCTTTGTGAGCTGCATAGATAGTGCCAAATTGAAAATAATGGTGACAATTTAAAACTTTTAACAAGAAGTTAATGAAGGCAAAGGCTCTATGTGACAAACCAGGTGAGATGTAGGGAGATAACCAGGATCTTCCCTGTATTTTAGCACTTAAGTATTTGTGCAGTTGCTCTGGGGCAAGAACAAGAGCTATGGATGCTAGTTTAAAGTATAAGAATAATCAGAATGAATCAATGAGTCTGAATCCATTCCATTGTTAAATAACATACATTTTCTATTTAAGTAAGCCCTGCTGGACCAGGACCTGTATCCTTGGAGACAAAACTTTGAAGGAGATGTGACTCTGCCATTCACACCATACTTTGCTCTGCAGTGATGTGGCACAGAAATTACTTCTTCCATTTTGTTTGTGTGCTTTGGAATTTGGTGGGGAGGGAGAGGTGGGTACTCTTCTCTGCTGCTCTCTGTGCTGCAGCGTTTGCATTTCCACAGTCATCTGGTCAGGTCTAGGTTTCTTTTGTTGATTACATAAAATGAGGTCAGGGGCTTCACAGCAGAGTGTTGTCATATATAATTAGTCCTGTATTTTTCTGAATTTTAGAGAGATAATTGCTATTCCAAGACTTAAGTGGAAACAGATAGATCCGTGTTTTAGACCCTTTATGATTTTGGAGTAAACATGTACATGCTGCAGAGCAAAATGTAGACTGAAAGTAAGCAAAATCTCTGCTGTGACCTGGGGTGCGAAGCCCAGTGGGAGAGTGTTTCTGGCACAGTGGGTTTAGTAGAATGACTTTTACAGCACTCATTGCTCACAGCTGGCATGGGAGCTTTTGTGACCTGATTTTGGTACTACCTAGAACCCTTCAGAACAGTCTCAAACCTGTTCTAACTTATGTTGAAGGGATGACTTGGCACACAGGGTCTACAAAGCAAAACAGCTGCCAAAAACTGCTACCTTCAAATATGCCTCTCTACTGAGGAGAGCTGTGTGCTTCTGGGATCTGGCCAAAAATCAGGGCTAAGAGCATCAAATCAGTGCAATGGCTTTTACCACACCCCTTGGATAGAGACAGAGAACATGGAGAGTTAATACAATTATTTTTGTTGGCTAAGCCTCAGAAACCCAGGTTAAATGAAATGAATACTAACTTTTAAGCACTGTCCAGTCTCTGAGGCTTAGCTTTGGATTTCAGAAGAATGCTCATCTCTTTCCTGCACTTTTCCCTGGTGTGGGGTTTTCCTGCTGGTAAGTGAATAGTCAAATTCAGCTTGTCCCCAACAGAAATTTTATTTGAGATATTAAGCAGATGTAATAATTCTCTCAAAAAGTTAAAATAACTTCATTTGGTTTGCATACCTGAGAGGAAAGCAGCTGTTTCATTTCTCAGAAGGACATTAAGTGATATTTTTCTTGGATTCCTGTCTGCTTAGGAGGGTTGCTCGGGGTGTGTTTTCCGAACAGGTTTGAAATAACAGCGATGAGAAGGACCTAAGAGCTGCATGCAGTCTTGTCCTTAAGAACTATAATAATAATAAATGTCTGATCCTGAAATCTTTGCTCATACAAGTAGTTGTTTACATGAGCAAACCTACTGATTTTAAGGATTTATTTGAGAGAGAATTGCTCCTGCGAATAAACTCTGCCAGCTGCAAGCCTTTGAAGACTACATGCTACAGGCACAGCTGATGTGAAAGATTTTAGAGTCTGGCCAGAAGACACAAGATGATGATAAATGTTCAGAAAATAAAGGAGTTCTTTGAAAGTCCCACAACTTTTGTTTTCCTCACTCCTAAACTCTTGTGGCAAAGAAAATGTTTTACCTCAGTCTCCATTAATGGCTCTAAGACAGCTCTAAACTCCCTAGCATGGCTGTGGGGACTGTACTCGGCACTCGTGAGACTGCACCTTGAGTACTGTGTCCAGTTTTGGGCACCACAGTACAAGAAAGACATTGAGGTGCTGGAGCAGGTCCAGAGAAGGGCAACAAGGCTGGTGGGAGGTCTGGAAAACATGCCTTATGAAGAGTGGCTGAGGGAACTGGGGTTGTTTAGTCTGGAGAAGAGGAGACTGAGAGGAGACCTTATTGCTCTCTACAACTACCTAAAAGGAGGTTGTAGCGAGGCTGGTGTTGGTCTCTTCTCCCAAATTACTAATGATAGAATGAGAGGAAATGGCCTCAAGTTGCATCAGAAGAGGTTTAGATTAGATATTAGGAAGAAATTCTTTCCTGAGAGAGTGGTTGGGCACTGGAACAGGCTGCCCAGGGAGGTGGTGGAGTCACCATCCCTGGAGGTGTTTAAACAATGAGTGGCTGTAGCACTTGAAGCTATGGTCTAGTGGTTAGGGAGATGTTGGGCTGAAGATTGGACTTGATGGTCCTGGTTGTCCTTTCCAACCATAATGATTCTATGATTCTATGACTCTGTAGCACAAGAAGGGACATCAGCTGTTTCTTTTCCCTCCAGCTTGCCACATTTCTCTATTTTCCCCTGAAGGCATCTGTTTGTACTCATTTTGGGGGCTGGCTTCTGCCTCTGATAGCTGACAACACAGCATGGCTTCTTACCTGGAACACCGGTCCTTACCTCAGATCACAATTTATATATCTACATAATTTTCTACATACTATGGCCAAGATATTTGAAGATAAATGTTGCTCAGTATTTAATAGCAATGTATTATTAGATTTTTCAGCTCTGTAGTCAAATTCAGTCTTCCAGTGCATTTTCTTTAAGGAATTTTAGCAGTTTCAGAACTTCACCAAAGTTGGAGCAAAATCTAAGGCCACATGCATCAGCCAGGTCCCCTTTATCAGCACTATAAGATTCAAGAGCTCTTTGGTATGATTGGATGTAGGTGAGATAATGGTAATTTATTTGACATCATCTGAAATAAGTGGATCTAAAAAGGACACCCATACTAAAATAAATGCTAGCTTGCAGTGAATTCACTTATGTTCCTAGACCTTGGCTGGTATCAATACACCAGAGACTCACCTTGCTGCAGGAGTCTTTACATATCTGAATGCCTAAAAGGAGATACGATTTTGGGATGTAAACCGGTCATGTCCTTGTAATGAAGAGAATTAATTGCACAGAGGAAGAAGGGAATCACACCAGTCTGGCTGGCATCAGTCTCTCCATTTCACAGGTAGAAATCCAGTGCCTTCACTTCTGTACTCTAGTGGTAGCTTTCTTCATGGGGTTCATGCAGTAGTGTAAGTGTTTAGTATTTGGATTGAAGTTTGTTTTAATATTGACAGGATGATGTGTTCATCTACCTCTCTACTGAGCCACCAAAAGATGTAAGCCTGTTATTGACAACTACTATGCAGGCTTGCCCTTGAGAGTGGCAGGTAGTGAGTCATGCTTACTTGTCTGTGACGCTAGTGATGTGCTTGGGATGGCCACTGATGAGACTGGCAGAACTATCCAGGACATCTTACGTTTCTTGGCATAAGTTAAAAACAGTAACTGTGCAAAACCAGAGGTACCTAGGAAAACAATTTTGATCCAAAAAATTTTGATTGGTGAAGCAAGTATTCAAGAAGTTCCTCCTTTGTCCTCTGGGACAGGATGCCTCATGAGAGCTACTGGAGAGCAAGTAGCTTAAAGATTTAGGTAGAAGTCAAGCAAAATGATTGTTAGGAGAATATTTATTTATTAAGTGACATACAGTAACAGGAGAGAATTGCAAAATTGAGTGCCTGAATAAATATGTATAAAGTCATTAATAATTAGACCTTTCACACTAGTGTCCTGACTCCTGTGTTGCTCTGCATTGCTCACCTTGGGCAAGCACAGGTCGCCGTTAGGAGTTGCCTTGTCACTAGCAGAAAATCACCAACTGTTAAATCGCTGACCTTGACTCCGGTATTACTATTTACTACTTAGAACATAAGTAATAAACTCTCCCTTCTGAGATGATCTGTCACGCAAGATGACAAGCTCCTCCCCAAGGCCCAAAGTGCAAATTGATAGGAAGATGCAACTTAGCAGGTCAAACAGATGTGAGGTCAGCTTTATGCCCTAAGTCAGTAAGGTTTCTTTTACTGACTGACAGAGGTCTTACAATGTGCTTTGCAATCACCTAGCATCACGCCCCGTTTTGTTTATGTGGGAATAAAGAAAAAAACATGCATTCTATCCCTGTTTTGTCTAGTTATAATGATGGAGAATGTCTCCAGCTGACCAAGGTGTCCTCATTAATGATTGTTCTATATTTAGCCCTTGCAGAGACCATGTGCCCCCAGTTTAATCAAAGACCTAGTAGTCATGGTAACGACACAGTGCATCTGGATGTATACGATTTGTCAAACACTAATAAAGTGCAAGAAGAAAAGAACACACAACAGTGTTAGGTGAATTAATGTATTGTTCTTTTCTAAGACAGATTTTGAAGTGTTTATAAGGGGTCCCTAGCCATAAATGCTAGGTTGTTTTGCAGCAAAAGAGCCCTTTTAACACAGGTGACAGTTACTAATCTCTTTTTTGTTTGTTTTGTTTCTTAATTTCATTTTGCAGGTGTATCAGCATTCATATACGGCATATTATGTCCTCAGCAAAATACCTCATGGGTAAGCAATTTTTCAGTGTCTTCATTTTAAAACTCAGCCATTAAGAATTCTGCAAAATAATGTGTATTTTAACAAATGCTTTCCTGTGACAGCCCTTTGCAATGGTCTGACATTCAGCTGCAGCATCCACTGAGCTATGTGTTGTACAAAAGATGACATAGTCTGGAAACAGAAGTACACAGCTTCCCTGGAGAGTCAGACTACATGAATTTCATATTCCCATTTTCAAGTTTTTGGCTAGAATATAGATGTGTTGGTGTCTGGCTGAGAGCTGCAGTTGGCCACTCACCAGAGTACTGTCAGAGGATCTATCCAGGATGTTTATTCCCTTAAATTTGGTCAGAATTGAAGCATCATCCTTCAGTTTTGGGTCTCTTGGCAGATTTCCTTGATACAAATGCCCCCTCCCATCATCCCATCCGAAGGCAGATAGACCCGTGTTCCTAGGATCATGATGCTGCCTAAGCAGCACTCACAGTTACACTGAAGCTACAAGTCTTCAGGTTTATAGTTTATCTTTTCAGTGTGTGTGAGGTAAGTGCAGACGAACAGAAATGCCACCAAAGCTTTACACAGCATTTCTAAACTTAATGAAAGCAATATTACTTTACCTAAAGCACACAGAATGAAAAGTTATATATCATTACAAGTAATAAACTTCTATCACAATGCTTCTTCATTCAGGTCACCCTATGCACTGGAGGTCCTGAGGTAGGCTCAGGGGTTTAACATAGGCATCAATTAGCTTGAAGGGATCCTTCTTTAGCTTTGATTAGTTGCAGGTTTTTTAAATCCCCTTTCTCAGCTTTGTCTTTGTGGTGCTACAGGTGACCTGTGGCTCCAACTCCAGCACCTGGCATTTTATGTCTCCTGTCCTTTCTCTGGCATTTAGCCCATAGTTTCTCTGATTTTCCCTGAAGATATCTTTTTTTAAATATACTTCAAGGGCTGGGCCAACTGCTCAGGAATGGGATGCCACCATACGAGTAAGACACATGTAGGCACATGATGATACATGGTATTTTAGAGTGACATTTCCATAACACCAATAGGAATACCTAAGTTGCACAGCAAAATTCCTCAAATCAGTATCAGTAAATACAAAGCTAAAATCCAGGAAGGTGATGCCAGGTCATGTGTTTTCAATATCATATTGGTGATAACTGTGAAGGAATGGTGAAAGGGGACAATATACTTGTGTTCTGCCATTTCTGTAGAACATTGCACATGTTATAAAATACATCATTTCAGCATTTTGTATGCTGCTTCACTAAATTGTCATTTCTGTACGTTATGGTTAAACACATAGTAGATGTTTTGGATCCTTGCAATAGCTAGCAAAATATGCAAAGTTTAGAAGAATCTGCCTGGTTTATACACAAGGTGATCATAGGATCAGCAGACTGGAAAGGCTCTTCCAAGGTCCAACCTCCTGCTCAATGCAGGTTTCTCAGAGCTTTATCCAGTTGGGTTCTGAAAACCTGGAGGGATGGTGACTGTACAGCCTCCCTGGGCAACCTGTCGCACTGCCCAACTGTCCTCATGGGGAGAAAGTTTCTCCTTATATCTGGTCTGAACCTCCTCCTTCAATTTATATCCGCTTTTCCCTACCAATACCACCATATTAGATGTATTACTGTGTCTCTGACCTAGGAAAACACTGGAGCAGGTCCTAAAGTCCTGTTGATTTCTTCATCCATGAGCCAGGTGCCTGCCACTGAGGGAAGGCAGGGTCCTGGCCATGCCTGTATGCTCGGTGTTTTAGCAGGCAGCACTTGCTATGCCTGTTTACCTGCATATCTGCTGAGCTGCCCTCAGGGGACCTCACTGTTTAGCACAGGAATGATGTTTTAAGGGCAAAAGCCCTAGAAGTCAGACATTGCAACACCTCCATTTTCAAGGCCCATGCTTTTCTTTCCAATCCAGTTTATTTGGTAACTAGTGGGTTTAACAATAGAGAAGTACAGATTCAATGGCATGATATAAACAAGTCTCCGCAATTTTTCCCCATAAGAACTAGTTACATTTAGGTGTTCCTCTAGGATTTGCCACAGCATACTTGTCCACATAAAAAGAAACAAACAAACCAAAAAAAACCCAACAAAAAGGTGAAATAACTTTTCTTTGGCTTCTACCTAATAGCAGAGAAACAATAGTGTGTAAAAAAAAATCTGTTCTAGAGACATACATATATTAAAATCTGTGAGCCCTGGAGTTTGTGAAGCCTGCTTCCCTACAGCTTGTACCTTGTGATTGACTCACCACAAAGAATCAGGAGCTGGAGGTTAATTTGTTTCCATGTACAGTTAGAACATGGGAATTGGGAGATTTCTCACCATCATCCATGTCAAAGCTCTGTCCCAGTGTGACATGCAGCAGACTGCTTCAGTCTCTTTCCTTCCCTGCCTCAATCTATCTTTGGTTTTGCTTTACTTAGTGGAACTTACTGGATTTATTTAATTTTTGAAAACTTCATCTTTCTGACAATATATCTGAAATTGGCTTGTGGGCTGAAAGGGTTTGAGCAACAGGATGAACACACAGTATGAACACATAAGCTTTGTATCTGCAGCAAACCTGGCTAAGAGCAAAAGTATTTGACTGACAGCACAGTCCTATTCCAGACAAAACAAAGGTGGAAAAAATAGAAGTATCATGCACAATGTGTGTTATAAATTCTAAAAATTAACAATATGGTGGTCCAGGCAGTTTGCTACTACTGCATGATCTTTCTTTGTCCCTGACAAACAGCTTCTTGTTCCCATCAGCATCGCCTCTTGCACAATCTGATGTGTTTCACCTTGCTCTCCATGTTTGGTAGAGCAGCAGAGCAGGCAGTTGGAGGGTTGAATGTGTCAGAGGGCAAGTATCCAGTGTAAGGGGAAGACTTGGAAAGTGAGAGGGTGCCAGATGGCATGAAGATGTGTCAGGCTTTGGTGTCTCTACAGCATGATGCAGAATCACAGAATCAAAGTCACAGAATCACGGAATTACTATAGCTGGAAAGGACCTACAAGATCATTGAGTCCAACCATTATCTATCTCTACCAGGCTACTTCTACACCATATCCTTGAGCACCCTATCTAGACGGCCTTTAAGTACATCCAGGGATGGTGATTCAACTGCCTCCCTGGGCAGCCTGTTCCAGTCCTTGACAGCCCTTTCAGTGTGGAAGTTTTTCCTAATGTCTAACCTAAACCTCCCCTGGTGTAACTTAACGCCATTTCCTTTTATCCTGTCAGATGCAGCTTGTAAGAAGAGACCAACACCTGCCTTCCCACAACCTCCTTTCAGGTAGTTGTAGAAAGTGATAAGGTCACCCCTCAGCCTCCTCTTCTTCAGGCTAAACAATCCTAGTTCCCTCAGCCACTCCTCATAAGACTTATCCTCGAGACCCTTCACCAGCTTTGTTGCCCTTCTTTGGACCCTCTCCAGAACCTCAATGTCTTTCTTGTACTGTGGTGCCCCAAACTGAACACAGTACTCAAGCTGTGGCCTCACTAGTGCAGAGTACAGTGGGACGATCACTTCTCTAGTTCTGCTGACCACACTATTCCTGATACAAGCCAGGATGCCATTGGCCTTCTTGGCCACCTGAGCACACTGCTGGCTCATGTTCAGCCAGCTGTCAATCAACACCCCCAGGTCCCTTTCTGCCGAGCGGCTTTCCAGCCAGTCCTCCCCAAGTCTAGAGCTTTGCATGGAGTTGTTGTGGCCCAAGTGCAGCACTCAGTACTTGGCCTTCTAAAGCTCATACAATTGGCCTCAGCCCATTGATCCAGCCTGTCTAGGTCCATCTAAAAGGCCTCCCTACCCACAAGCAGATCAACAGTCCCACCTAACTGGGTGTCATCTACAAACTTACTCTCAATCTCCTCATCAAGATCATTGATAAAGATGTTGAACAGAAGTGACTCCAGCACTGAGCCCTGGGTAACACCACTGTCTGGGCCCAGCCATCCAGCCAGTGCACGACCCAGAAGGAGCTGGCTCCTTCACCAGCTGCATCAGAAAGTTATCTTCTACACACTCCAAGAACCTCTGGGACTGTTCCCTCTCTGCTGTGTTATATTCCCAGCACACATCTGGGAAGCTGAAGTCCCCCACAAGAACAAGAGGCAGCGAACGCAAAACTTCTCCCAGGTGCTTGTAGATTATTGGGTGGTCTGTAACAAACTCTCACCATGATATCTGGGTTGTTGGCCTTCCCCTTGATTCTTACCCATATACTCAACCCTGTCATCACCATCATTAAGTAGTATACATTCATGTCCCTCCCTGACATATAGGACCACCCCACCACCTTGCCTTCCTTGCCTGTCCCTTCTGAAGAGCTGGTAGTTGTCAACTGCAGCACTCCAGTCCCGTGAGTCATCCCACCACGTTCCCATGATGGCAACTCTATCATAATTTTCTCTCTGCACAATGGCCTCCAGTTCCTCCTGCTTGTTGCCCATGCTGCGTGCATGTCGACTTTATGGAGGGGGAAGCCCTAATTCCCTCCAGACTGTTTCCACATGCATCTGTAGTGACCAGCCTATCACCTATTTGTATCTTTGCTACCACAAGGATCATCATCCCACGTGTCCACTGAGACAGCTGAGTGTAAGACTCTACTGCCACACTGTCCCACAGGTACTGGCATGCCGCTGTCAGGCTCCTCTCTAGCGAGCCCGGTTTTGTCCCCATCTTGCTTCAAGTCTAGTTTAAAGACCCATCAATGAGCCCTGCTAGCTCTTGCCCCAAGATGCAGTGACAGATCAGGTGTCCGCTGGCAGGAGGAGGGATGGAAGGATTGCTGCATTTTGTGCTGGTGCAGGTGTGGTTTACAAAGTGGTTTAGGCTGTAGGTACATATGCAGGTGCTTTGATCTTTCAGGTGATCATGGTGCATGTGAGTGATGGAACGGGTGTCACATGACCATTTCCCTGAAAGATAGGCATTTATTGTTCCTGTGGAGTTCTGTGTGTATTTTACGGCTGTGCATGAAGAGTGAGGACAGGTGTAGCAGATGAACATGATGTTACAGGTGATGAAATATATCAACTGAAAGTAGAGCCTCTGTTGGATGAAGGGGTAAAAATATCTTCATCATGTATTTCATATTTGACAGAGGAATATTGTTATGGTGGCTGTGTGTGGCTGAAGATTGTGGAGAGCAGGACCAAGCACACTGACACAGCACAAGCTTCAGTTCAGTTTGACCTCCCAGGTCCTTTGGTGATGACAAAATTTGCAACCCACAGGCAGCGTCATTGCCCTCTACCTGACAATAACGCAAGTGACAAAAGCCTTTGGCACTGAGCAATAAGCCCTTTGCCATTTCTACAAACTGTTTTCATGCATTAGTCCTCTTCTGCAAGTGGGCACCAGCTTTACACCCCATCGGTGTGTGCCAGAGGCACCTCAGCATACCTCCAATTTAGCAGCCGAGGCAGTGACCGCCCATGAACAAATGCACTCTGCTCTGCACTATCCCTCCTGCTCATTAGACACTTACTCCTGGAAACAGGCTGTGACAGTGTGACTTTCCCTGTGCTCTCTGTACCCTGTTCCTCATCCTCAGCTATGATCTGTCTCATCAGGAAGGCCAGACAGTTTAGGCTTTGCTACATGCCCTTGCTACACCCCTGCTGAGGCTAACTCATAAGGAAGCCAATTAATCTAATCTGTGACATAACTTTTTAAATAACGTGACATTAGGCTGCCAGCTTAAATCGCATTTTAAAGCAATTCCTAATTATTTTTGCTGTGTTCTGCAGACGCTTCAGATTCAGGCTGTGTCTGAAGTCAAAAGCAGCTCATACCAGTGTTTTCCAGATTTCATTCTGAGCTCTCCATAAGTTTGACAAGCCAGTTTGGACACATCCTTAGCACATACATTCACCATTATTTTGTACAGGGTGTAGGATGAAAACATTTTTCCATGAGAGCTGTTGTGGAAGTAGACTCCCCACATAAAGAGTAGCAGCACAATTTGGTTCTCTATAGGACGACTAATGTATGCTGATGACATAGACTCAAAGGATTTTATTTAAAACTGAAAATAAGCCCGAGGTAGAAGGAAGATTTAATCAACTATACTGATTTAATTTCTCCTTTTTTTGTTATTTCAGCCTTCTCACAGCCTTTTGGGAAACTCTGGGTAGATATCCCTGCCAGTTTTGCCACATTCGCTTCCAATGGCCTCTGGTTTTCAGCTTTCACAGGGGGAACAGGCTGAGATCTGCAGTTCTCATTTTCTTGGGCTGAGAGATGTAGGGAGGTTACGTTCAGTTCAGCGTTCCTGTCACCCATTTTTCTGCCGCTATTCACCCAAAAATAAGATGCTGGTGCCGGCTGCCATCTAGTGGAACCAGCCTCTGGGCTTGCTGCTCATGTTCTCTGGTATGAACATCTCCATACCATCCCATCTGCTTTCCTCTGAACGGTGCTGGTAACTGCTCACAGCTGCCTGCCTTATGAATATTTTTGCAAACCTCCTCTCATAACCCCACAGTTGCACTTGCCGCCTTGTAATTGCCAGCTAGTTGTAATTTATAGGTGCTGCAGTAGCATCTGCAGGTCTAGATGTCAAACAGAGAGCTCTCGTGCAAGGTGCTAGGAAAAAGTGGAACACAAATACCTTATACAGTTATTTCCTTTTATTATTTTTTGCCACTTTGTGAAATAAAAATTTAGCAATACAATGTAGGCTACAAGCTACTTAGGAAATCCAGCCACTGAAAATTGTTTTATTCTTTTGTGAGTTTTACTAACATTGCTCCTGCAGAGTCCAATATGGATGATCTTGGCCATTCACATACTTCACCGAAATAAGGGAAAAAGCTTAGTTTGTTCAGAGTTTTCATGGTCAAGCCATGATTGCCCAGAGTGTTCCCCTAACCTTTTCACAGTGTTTCCCTCACCAATGTTAAGGTAAATGTCACACTGGTGTGTGCTGCTGGACCGCTGGTTTGATCTGGCACTGAAGGTCCTAAGCAAGAGCGAATTTTGGATTGATATCCAAGGGATTTCCTCTATCTTAAACTTTTTGCTGCAGCCAGCAGGAATGTTGCACCTTTTTACAATTCTGTATTGTGTTTGCACTCCTCAAAATAAAGCCCAGCGTAAACCAGATATTCCCTCAGACCTCCTAGTGCTCATCCAGTTCTGCATGAACCGTTTCCCTCTGAGCACAGCTAAGTGACAGGAATTTGTGCTGACCCCTTCATATGAGCTGATAGCACAGCATTACCACATCCAGCTGGGCACGTCAGCGGGAGCTTCCAAATACGCTTATAGGGATCAGTGAGAAAATCAGCAGTTTATTCCCACTCCTCATGGATTTTGTGCATGGGAAGGAGGGAATTGGACACAGTTGCTCCTAAGCAGAATCCCTATTTCTTCCCAAATTTATATGGTGTAGTCAGAGGAACATGTAAGTAGATCACAGGACCAATTGTGGAGCTGAGTTCAGCTCTTCCTGCCTACACCACTGCCAAGGGTCTATAAAATACTATGTGCATCCCTCATGCTGCACTCCCAGTAACTTCAAGAGAAGTCCCGTGGGTGCAGTGAGTGCAAAATACACATTGGAGATTCACAGAAGTGATAATAGGAGGAGGAACTGAGTCTGTGCTTCACTGTGAGTAAATTTTCAAAGCAATGTCTGTAGATCTCTCTGAAGAGCTCTCACTAATGTTTCTTGTCTCCTTCTTTTATGCAAACTGCTGGCAGGAAAGAGGTTAAAGTTAATTAGAGAAAACTTAATCGGATTTGTACATACTCTGTTGTATAATATTTTGAAAGACAGCAATGTTCTTCTTGCACATGCTCCCATTTCCATATTAACTGTAAAAGGCAAATGTGTTTCATTATTTAAAATCATGGTTAAAAAAACTCCAGGGAACAGGCTTTGCTGAAAACATCTGTCTATTTGACCAAGACTGTTCTATTTTATTTTGTTCTGGCCTGTTATGACCCTTCCCTGTAGCATTAAAGAAACTTCCTGTGCCTCAGTGTCCCCATCTGCAAACCACAGGGAGAAATGTTGCTTGCCCAACAGAGGCGATATGTAATAACTACTGTAGAGAGTGCAGCACAATGTCACTCTTTAGCGTTTCTAGACTTGTACTAAAGCCCACATTTTATTTTAAGAGGAAAAAGTACTGTAATGAATAGAGCATGTTTTCAGCTGGAAAGTCTGAATGTTTTCCCCCAACAGGAGACAAAGATTGAAATAAACCCTTATTCAAAAGGATGTAAAAATCAATTAACAATGTGAAATTTGTTAAATAAGTAGAAAAATGTATTTTGCAGCTTGTGAAGAACATGCTATTGCTACTTTCTTTACTCTCTCTTAACCAATTACCGTTCCATAGTTTCTATCATCTTTTTTGAGATTGTTTGTATAGTTAATTAAGGCAAAACCAATGCATAGTGTGGTGGCTTTTATGCCAGACTATAAATAACAACATCCTTTTTCAGTTGTATTTTGACAACAGAGGACTGACCCTTGGAATAGTTAAACTTAATAGCTTGATTGTGGAGCCTGACCTTAAAGCCCCTGAAGTGGATAGGAATCTTTGGTTGAGTTTACTGGCATTTGGCTCAAGCCCTGATGGAGCTGTTGGGCTTCCTGCTTTTTATAATCATCTGAATTAAACACTCTGTAAATCATTGGAACAGTGGTTAAATCACATACCAGCTTATTGCTTGCAAATACATTTTGTGCTAGAAAGAGCCAACATTTTATTAAGCAAAGCTGTTATTTGAGCATCACTGTCTTCCAAGCCATGGCAGGTTGAAAGCAGCTCAGCCTCAGAAGGCAGTTGAGGCAGGACTCTTGGCTGTGCTGGTGGGTGGAAATCCACTTCAGCAGCTCAACACCGTATCATTTCCCCAGGGGATTTGCCATTTGCTCGCCCGTGTTGGTCACTGCATAGCATTTTTTATGTGAAAAGTTCCTTTCCTGTGTAGGCAAAGTAATTCTTACCACATGCTTCTCTCTTCCAGAATCAGTTGTAATGTGGGTGGACACCTTAGAAACCATGTATAGCAATAATAATAATGAATAGTCCCCTGATGGGAAGATTTGATACTAAGAATTAGAATAATGACTGCTGAGACTTAAGGAAAAAAAAAAAAAAAAGATCTTGGGTAATTAATAGTTAGATGTAGATGTTAGCAGTTTAGCAGAGAAAAGCCCAGCAACCAACCTCCTTATGTTGCAGAAAAGATCAATAACTTATGGCTCATCAGGAAAAAAAGGGGAGAGAAGAAAGGTTTGAAACAAAGTCTCTCATAGTATTTGTCTAAGGCAGCACTCCCTGAAATGGAGGCAGGACTCCTGTTAAATTCTGTGATTGAATAAAATGTGCTTGACTGGTGAGAAAATTATCTGGATTTGGAAATGTCCATGTGTCTCAGTGCGAATGAACCTCCTCTGGCTCCCAGGCTGTGCTCAGCCTCCACACTGTAGACACCACTGCAGGGTTCACGCACATCCCAACACTGACCCCTGCCAAAACTTGGCAAGTTGGCCGGGGTTTTCCTCCTTACTCATACTCAACAACAAGGTTGAGTTGGAGTTTTGTCAGAAAAGGGAAATTAAAGAGAACATATAAAATGATGATGCATGGCACCAAATAGGCAACCAACCGCAGCCTGTACAATTGCTGTTTCCATGCATCACCTTCCCAGCATTAAAATTGTTCTGTATGTAGATTTACATAGTGGGGATTGGGAATTTTTTTATTTGTATTTTTGTCCTAATGTTCAAGGTTATGGAGGTTTTCCACCAAAATGAGAACAAGAGAGAGGCATTTGCCCAGAAGGGCTGTTTTTGCTCCTCTGCTGTTGGGCTGTGGAAAGACCCTGCAGCCTGGGCCTTAATTATTGGTTACCATGCTTGGGGTGATAAATTCTTTCAGCCTACTTAAACTCTCTGCGTGTTGTTTCATTACACAGCAAAAGGAATGTGCAATGTGTGTTACAAAACACAGACTCATTTTTTTGTGAGCATCTGAAAAAAAAGCCAGTTTTGAGGTCCCAAACCTGCAAGATTATGGGCATTTCCTCACTGTTGTGGGGTTTAATGTGGCCTGGGCTCATGTTATATAGCGAGGGCTATATAGGGACCTGTGCCCAGTCACTGAGGACTATGTAGTGTTCTGTGCCCCACCTCTGAGGAACATACAGCCATCTATGCCATAGCACCTCAGCAGTGTCCTGGGGCTCCCTTTCCTTGCTAGCTGGTTCTGTGACCACTTCACATTAGCCAAATTTAACGGGCTGGAAATCTCTTGTTATACCAAGATAGACACCCTGCCCCCCTGGGGACCTCAGAACCTATGGGGAAGAAAGAAATGGGGAAATTTAGGAAATGCAAAAAAGGACCTTTGGGTGGAGAAAGGATGCTACAGACAGGGCTTTCCTTTTCCTCGATACAGTAGCCACTGAGAAAGTCTCTTTATGGCAAAGGTGATATAATTGCTGGCTGATAGCCCAGACTGTCTCACACCAGCCCTGATGTCTTTTCACCCCTTATCTTAACTCTCCATTTGTTGAATGTTTCACTACAAATCTGAGGAGGTAAGACAGGAATAGAAATGGTTGCTTTCCCATGTCACACATGAGAAGGAGGTAGAGGAATGAAAGCACCTTCCATATGCAAAGTTGTGAAGGCAAAGGTAACACCCCATTTTGAACTCAAGCATCTTGTCTTCCGTATGTACTTGAGGTTTATACTTCTCTGTTCTGGGGCAGAACTATAGAGCTGGGATGATAATTTAGTCCTTTAAATAAGAGGAGTATTTTACAATCCACTTTTAAACTGTATCTGAAATCAGGCTAATTGTGGTATTGCTTAAAAGTGATCGTATTCCTGTTGAATAGAAATAATGGCTCTACTAAATGTATGCCTTATTTATTTTAACTGATGAGGACATGGTCTATGTGGGGAGAGCTGGTTTAGAAGAGTGTTGTGTGCCAATATACCTGAGAACCTATGCACAAACCTCCAAGATCTCCTTACCCTGTTAACATGAGAAGAAATAAGATTTGCTAAAAGACTTTTCTTTTTAAAAAGGATACAAAGAATAGTGAGTCATTCTGGTTTTATCTGGAACTCTGTAACACAAACTGTTAGATTAGTTCAGAGCACAAGCCCAGGAATCAATCTCTTGCACCAATTAAAAGTGTGACCTAGTGTCCAGTGAAGTCATATTGTAATGAGGCACTTCTGCTGGCTCCAGTAGTAGAAGATCACAGTTGTAACTCATTTTATGTACTAATAATCCCATATTACTCTCTGCAGGCATCATATCGTGGTGCTAGATTTTTATTAGGGATGGAAGTCAGACAAGGTCAGCAAGATAGAAAGTGCTAAGCTTTCATGGCAAACAGCCTTTCCTGGACACTGACAGAGTCACTCTGAAGAACCATGTACATTCACCCCAGGCTCATTATTGTTGAGAACTTCCCAGTTCATTCTTAAACATCTTAGTGCCTACTGTGTTGTTTCTCTTCAACCTGTACTTTTTTGCCCATGCTTTGGATAGCTGGTCTTTGGATAGCTGGTCTTTGGATAGCTGTAATTCCAACTAGCCTTCTTGATAACATTCAAATATTTAGATTTTTGTTTTTCCACATCTCTGTTGTAGATAAATAGACTTGGAATCCTGTTAAATCCAGTGCCTTACCTCATGCCTTGAATAGCTCTGAGATTAGAGCTGGCTGAGAAATCTCTGTAGAGTAAGAGAAAATTACACAAGTAAGAGAAAATTACTTTTTGGTGGTTGTGTTTATCACCTGAATGCTATCACCTCTCATTGTCTCTTCAGGGAACAAAATATGACTCCAAGAACAAAAGTTCTTAAAAGAAAATGCAATAAAAATTCACTCTGTCATCTATGATTTAGAGGGGTCACATGAGAAACATGATAATGTCATCATTTAAAAAGTAATGCTACCAGTATCTAAGCACCATTTCCACTGTTTGCTTACTCAGGGAAACCTCGAGATTTTGATCAACAGCTTGGAGTCCTCCAGCCTGCATTACCATGACTCCTAGCCATGTACCAGTCTCCGATGCATTTTTAAATCAGTTTTTGTAGACTTTCACTAGAAAGGCAAGCCTGTGCCATCATTTTACATAGTTGCTAATGGAAGTTGTTGACTCCTTTTCTGACAAGCGATTGATTTTAAAGTGATATTAGTGTTGCACAAGATTTTGCAGGCCCAGTACCAAATATTACACTGATGGATGCTTTACAGACACAGGCAGACTATAATAAAAAAGACCTCTGAGCTCATATTGTTGGCTTGAATCTGACTGGATTGCCAAATTAGGGACAAGTGTTTTAGATTCCCTTGCTTTTTTGTTTTATGCTCTAAATCCATAGAATTCATTCATCTTGGGCAAAATGGTTGGTGAGCTCAGTTGTTTTTAAGAACAGCTGAAAGATCTGATGTGTATCTGTAGTTGAAATTAATAAATTCAAATTCCTTTCATTACATCCTTCTACTTTTGTTCACTGAAAAGTGCTGTAAGGAAAATATGTGTATGTGTGCGTATGTGCATTAAATATTTAATAGCGGACAAGCCTAGATGAATGGAAGAGCTTTCCCCATCTATTTTAACACTTTCATTAGAATTCCAGGAGGATTCTTTTAGTTGCATCTTCTGACAGTCTGATTTCTTGATTATCTGTTCTGGCAAATCTTTGATTCCCATTTGTATTATATTTTATTCTATCTAACTGCGAGTCTCTGTAGGGCTGTGTATCTTCTGGGAAGCAATTTTCTTAATGACACCTGTCTCCTCCTTAGTGAATATTGAAGTAAATAAGTCATTTAATTGTTTAAGAATGCATATTTTCTTCTCAAGAAATGGCGTTCCTGCTTCTTGGAAATCCTTCCCTCTTTCTCCAAGTCCTTTTCTACGGTTCTTCATACATTTATGAACACCTATGTTTTACATGATTTTATTTCCTTTTAAAAATTTATCCAGTGCATATTTTTCTCATTGTGCATCAAAAACTCTTAAATGTTACAAGGTTTCCAATTCTTTATAACCCTTCTAGATTTCTTCTCTATGTGGTGGCTTGTGCCTCTTTATAGTTTCCTTCTTTGTAAGGAAGAAGAAATCTGTCTAAGCACCTGTCTAATTTTATACTATTAGAAGTAGAAGTGAAGACACAAAGTGCTGGTGCTGAGACAGATAGTTTAGATAGATAGTTTTTTACGGTTAACCACAAAAAAGGCTTAAAGTACTGTGAGCTGATGTGGTTAGGGCTGTTGTCTTTCAAAATATTCTGTGCTGGCTTGATGCAAATAACAAGAGGGGATATTTCTATCTTCCCCATACTTTTTTTAAACTTTTTTTTTCAACTCCTTTGTGTATACTACTGAAATCTTAATATACTTTCCAAAGTATCCACTTAATATAGTATATACTTTACTATATTCTCCAAAATTATGGCATAGTTAAGCAAGGGTCTTAAAAGTTTTTAAGAGCTCACTCCAGCTCATTTACAGAGTTTAGGTTATTTGTTAGAGGATCGACATGTCAGAGCAGCCTTTGGTGCAAATTGTTGTATTTTTGCTCATGTTGGCAGCATATGCAAAGAATTTCCATGTGAATCCTATTGTTCCATATTTAAAATTAAAATTAAAATCTATTAAAACTGACCCTGGAAGAACAGCTTGTACCATCCCCCAGAATTTGGCTGCTTTTTTCAATTTCAGACATTTCCAGTCTGGCATTGTAAAATATTTTTCTTGAAGTAAAAGGAGCCTCTCCCTCAATTACAGTGGAAAATTTCTATTGTTTTTTAAGTTGCTTTTGAAGAACTTAATATAGAACAGTTCATTGTGTTTGTGCTCAGGGGGAGACTCAGTGCCATGAAGTCTCTGAGGGAAACTGTTCTTCTTTAGAATAGGAGAAAATGTCAGAAGAGGGAACACAGAGATGTAAAAATTTCAGCCAAAAAAAAATACAATCTCTTTAAAGCTGGTTCCTCATTAATCACAGTATTTTTAGGGTCAAAACTAGGAAACCTCATATGATTGACTAGTTTGTTTTATTCTACATATATGTTCTGAGCTAAATTACAAGCAAAAATGATTTGACAGCACGCTAATTGCACTCAGAAAATTTCTTTATTCAGAAATTTTATGGGGAGACTTTTTGGCAGAAATTTTAATCTAAATGAGCAAATTTCATAATTAATGACTTCAGTAATGTTTTTTGAACGTTGTGATGTTCAAAAAATCCCTGTGTCTGGAGCAATTTAACAGCCTCTGGTCCACACAATGTCATTTTAACGTGGAAGAGTTTATATGGCACCTGCTCCATATTTTGTCTGGCCTAAAACAACACTATTATTCTCTTTGCCAGGCTTTAAAATCAATAATTTTAAGAGATGGAAGAAATAACAGCAACCCTTTAATAAGACCTTCCCATTTCTTTGTCTGGAAATGAAGATTAAGGTTCTTTTCCATAAAGAAATAGTGAAAATGGTGTGAGGATGCAGAGAACCTAGTCCTTCATGCAAACTAGTAACAGGAGATACACAGGCTGCCTTCAGAATAGCCCCTTTCCAAGCCAGCATCCTGCACAAATGAGCTCACAAGGGAAAGGCTCCAATCCAAAGAAGCCCTAATTACAAGGGTCTGTCTGAAGCACTGGCTCTTTGGAGAGGCTGAGATGACCCATAACATTGATTGATTCAAGAAATCAATGGGGATTTTAAGCAGGCTACTTTGGAGGCAAAACGAGAGTGTAGCTATGGAGCACTATAGCTTATCAGCAACAACATGCCTTCCAGAAGAAGCTGACTGGCATGAGATCCCATTTATGCAGCACTTGGAAAATGTACAAGTGCTCCTGGGACACAGGTGTGCATTTGGCCTGACTCCCTTAAGGGATTTTTGTCGAGGAGAGCTAAAGGGCCAGAATAGTATGGGATAGTGGGCAATGTGTTTGATAGCTGCTCTCCAAACAGGGTTTTCAGTTTGAGGATCCCTAAGAGCTTTCCTGGGAGACTGGTAGAGGGTTGTGGCCATCCCGCCTGGAGCAGCCTTGTAGGCAACTGCTCCTTCCCTTTCTGTAGGTGATACAATACATTTGTAAAGGGGTTGCTTGGAGCTGCCGGGGAGAGAGTCCATGTGTTTTCCACTGCCGGTTATGCACCTAACATAGCCCAAGTAAACATGTGGGAATCTGGTCTTTCACGGTAAGAGTTCACAAGTAGGTGCACTCACTTTTCACGCCACCTTCAGGCTTGTTGACAGCCTTGTTTCCCCTGGCCACTGCTAATACAGCTCCTCTCCAGATCATTCTTGCAGTATCTCTGAAGCCTGCTAGACCAGGCTTGGCAAGGAGGGATGTCTTCTCAATCCTCTTGCAAATGACACTGAAGTTTCCAGCAGATGAGGGAGTGAATGTTGCTACTCCAGGGAAGAGGATTCTCTTCAGAAGAAATGAGGAGCAAGTCAAAATCTGCCAAGAGGAAAATACCCGTCTCTCAGGAGTGTTTTTGGGGGAAACTAGGATCTTTGGCTGCTTTCATAACCTGTGGTAGAAAAGAATAACTCACAGCATGAAGATACTCACTGCTGGCTACTGCCTATCTTCAGTGGTCTGCCTCACAACCTGGACGAGCAAGCTGGTGCACACTGAATATAGAAACAGTTTATGGTAACTAGGTTTGTAAATCAGGGACATCCAGACAATGCTCAGTTCCATCAGTCAGCCTTTCTATTGCTGTATTTATCAAAAGGTTTCAAGGCAAACAAATGAGATTTTGCAGCAGAAGAAGTTTCCCAGCCATTCTGAACGTCTTAAGGAGCAGCACAGGAGATGCAGTTCTGTTTTTCCTCAGCCATACCAGAAAAAGTGAAGATAACTTTGCTTTTTTGTCTGCAGATTGCTGGTATATGGAATGGAGTGCTTTTCCTTCTGCCTTATCAGCAACTAAAGTTTATGCAGCATTTCTCATTGTGTTAGTTTTCCTCTTCTGGATGATGCAGTGAGTAGAACCAACAGGACTTGTCTGGGCTCTGGTCTGAATTATTGGCAGTAATTGGTATGTCTGTCCCTTAGCTCCACCAGTGTTATCTGAAGCATTACAGGTTTGACTTCTTACAATCTGTATAATCCATTTATTCAGGGATAATATTTGCCCCTCTATTTGTAATATCTTGCTCCTCTTCTCAGCATGGGTAAAAATCTCCAAGAAGTAGATACTTTGTTTGGCAAATAGTGAAGTACTTTTTTTTTTCTCCATAAGAGGTTAGAATTTGATTCACTATTTTCCCCTCTCGTCCTGCACTCAGAGGTTACTCTCTGTTAAAATAATCCAGATAGCTAACCAAAGAGATTGACTCTTAACAGGAATAGCTGACTTGGAACTTAAGGAAGAAGCAGAGAAGCTTGAAATGATCCAGAAAAAAAGTTGTATGGCTATTCTTCTTACTGAAATGGGAATTTTGTGGCTGCTATTAGTAGGAGTTCACTGTGAGAATTGTGTGTTCTCCTGTCTGCGCCTTACAAAAATGACTTTAGGTTACCCACAAAGACACCTTCTGGTTAAAAGCCTTGAGAAAAGATATAATTTTACTTCACCAGCAGCAGCCATGGATGGCACTTTGCCCATAGAGCCAAAAGCTATCTGGGCACCCTGCAGTGCACTCAGACTTGAAGGGTCAGTGCCTCAACAAACCACTCCAGTCCCTCCACATTCCTAATGGATCCTGTCTGCATCAATCCTGTCATCTTTAGCACTTCAATTTTGATCAGCTCCATTGTCCGCTTTCCAGGGGCCTTGCCGACGTTATGGGTTATGGTTTATAACCACTGATATACTCCTTCCAGCAGGAGAGCAGAAGTTGCTGTTGCAACTACAGGAGTTATGGAAGGGGGAAACTGAAGGCATCGCTGTCCTCACCTAGGGTCTGCACTGATTCTAGCTGCACTTTGAACAGGAGTTCACAGGAAAAGGCATTTTCTTCACATTGGGAAGAATGGACATTCACAAAATGAATTTCTGAACATTCCTCTTGCTGTTGTCTTTGGACTTACTACAACCTCAGTGCAGAGGGAACGTGCAGCCATGGGAGTTGTTGCCTGAAAGGGCAGGGCCAGAGTGTCTGTGGTACAGCACCAGGTCACAAAACACGCAATAAAGACATATCAGTTAGTGTCTAATTATTGCATTCAGTTTTGTTCTGTTTTGAAAATATGGTCTGGGAAACATTGCTTTTGATGAAGAAATAAACTCTACAGGAAAAGAAGGCCTTTCGCTTAAAGGCTAGGCAAGCTTTGGCTCTTTTCTCTAGTTTTGGGTGACGGCCTCAAATTGCCTTCTTATTCCTCTCTATAGACCAATGATGATAATACACTTGCTTTTTTAAAGCAGTTGAGATCTGCTAATGAGGCATACTGTATACAGGCTACATTAGTGTTCTTGTTTGTAGTGTTCTTGTACACACAGAGTTGTAGCAATGTGACTTCAGAATATGTAATGTAATTATTTCTGCTGAGTATAAATACAGTCAAGGTAATATTGTCTGTGCTATGATAAAATGACATTATGCTGCTCTGACATTTACAAAAAAAGCCTCCTTCTTCTATATTGCATTTGCTGTGTCTCACTGATTTCTGCTACAAAATGAAGGTAATGGATGAAAGAACAAGAAAAGCATTTTGATTTTATTTTCTTACAAAAAAATGATATATTTGGTATTAATAGGAGCTTTTCCCTTCAAAGTCAGGCTGCATATCAGTTGTTATACAGTTGCTAAACTTTTCTGATGTCATGTCCAAAGGAAGAGTATTAGACAGAAAAGCCATGGGATGGAGAAGATGAAATTATATTTTTCTTGTGGCAGTATGATTTAAAAAAATAATTATTGTTTATCCTTTGTGGACATCATCAGGGTTGATAAGTACAATTACTTTGTTTGCCATCCATGACTAATTCTTAAGGCTTAGGAAAGTCAGCAGTGGAACTAATGTGTTTAACTTCATATTAATAAGAGTCAGAAATTATCAGTTAAATACTTGATCTTACCAACACTTGATAGTGGTATTGTGCTTCCCTTATGGTAAAAAAATCTACTAAACTCTGGCACTAAGTATTAGATGATTCCAGCTGAAAGGCACCTTACAAGGTCATGGTGGATTTCCAAAGCAGATGTGCACCAGCTTAAATAAGGACATTTCTGAAGCTGAAATCTTATTTTTCTCTTTTTGCAGGGATCCCCAGAATTTGTATCCCCCTGAGGTCAGCAATGCAAAGCTTCAGTATGCTGGTTGGGGTCCAAAAGGGCAACAGCTGGTAAGAGAAAGAACAAGTGTGCAAATGAATTTAGAGACCATGTCGCTATTGTTTGGAAGTAAATAAAGAATAATTCTCTATTGACTAGTTTCATGAAACCTGTGGGGTAGCTTCTAGCAGCTTTATGGGGATCATTTTATCATGTAGCTTATTTATAAAATTCCCAAATACATAAATTTACTGCATAGTAATTGTGTCTAAAAATGCAGAGAAAGAACACTTTATGGAAGCTCTTTTGAGAGGCTGCACCTGCTTCTCCCAGTGTTGGACACAGGACAGATTATAGACATAACAGACAGCATGATTTAGTTAGCATATCATCACTTCACAAGGGTGTCTTCAGACTTACAAACTTGACACTAGGGATATTTTAATATTAGCATCTCTGTTTGGAGAATGCATCTCTCTAGAACAGAGTCGCCCTGAATTTGCCCTGTAGTTGTTTGCAAAATAGACAAAAGCAGAAGTGTATTCTGGAAAGTTTTCAGAGCTGGCTTTCAAAAGAATGTCCTTGTCAGGGATTCATTGTGTTTCATGGAGCCTTTCATACTGCAACAATCCTGAAATCTCCAGTGTTTTGTTCCTCAGCCACTGCCATCTTGGATTGAGCCATTTTTTAGAGCACGTATTTCCTGGCCAGATCCCCTGGCTTTGTTCCCTGGTGCAATTCCAGTATTAAGGTTTTGCATATTCCAAACACTCTCTTTCTACCGTTACAAGAAAAGACAAAGTGACGGCTTCTTTTTTGATACAGAATTTTTATACCGAGAAATGAGCTTTAAAAGCTCATTATCTGAGAAAATCTGGCATATATCTCCTGTCCCCAGTCCTCTTGGGGCTTTTTGTCTGTGTCCTTAACTAGATGATTGTTTTGAAATTCTGTGATTTAAAAAACAGCAATAGGAGACATTATAATTGCCAGTCTGCAAATCAGGTTGGAGGAAACATAACAGATACAGGAAGAGGGAAGTATCTTCTCTGCTTCATGAGGAAAACCAGGTTTGAGAGAGTCATTGAACTGAGCGCAGCAGCCTTGACCTCTGTGCAAAGTGACTTCTGAGGAGCTCGATTTTCATTGCACATGTTTACAATCCCCGCTTTCATCCTCCAACATGCTATTTCAAATTCCTTAGCCTGCTGCCCAGCAGATAACTGCTGAGCAGTTTGTACCGATTCACGAGACCGGGGTCTGATCATGACCAAACTCTTTCTTTTCTGTTCATTGGTGAAGACCAATGTGATCTCAGGCTTCTGGCCAGCTGATGATAATGTACCATCAACTGATAAATACATTATGTTCAAAACTAGAGACTACCTTTAAAACATAGCAAAGAATGAAAAAACAGACCAGCAATTTTTTATTGACTGTTCACTAGCTTTTCCTATTTTAACAAGCAGAGCTTCACAATGTATAGCAAAAGCTACATCTGCCAATTGAAAACTAATACTGAGTTGCATTCATGGTTTTCTGAATTTCAGAAGTGAATCTCCCTGTCTTTAATACAGTTTTGGAGTGAACTTGCATGCCTTCAGCACCTTGAGTCGCAGCATGTTACTGATTCACATTCATGTTAGTTTTACCACGCTGAATGGATGTAGTTAACTTCAGCCTTGAAAAAGAAGATTTAACGTTTTACGTACCAAAGCCAAGACAACCAATTTACTTCCTCTCTTGCCTTCTCTATCAAAGTAACATAATTATACAAAAAGGAAAAATATTCATATAAAACTGGTCAAATTATATATGCAACAGGACGGTATATACAGTCCAGGAAAAAAAAAGTCTTCTTTACTCCCAGCTTTATCCTTTAATGCTGAAATAATTGATACCACTTTGTTAAGAAATATACAGTGAAAACTTAATTCTCCAAGAATTCCTTAAGACATCAAGTTTAGTACATATTCCTTCTCTGGGATGCATGGCAGATTATTTTTTTTATTTAAGTAACTTCAAATATTCCTGTTACTATTGAATTCCATGTGAATCTTGGAAATACCTTGCAATGGTAAATTTGTTCTGTATGTGAGGTTTGTTTTTTCTTAGTTTTTACTTCCAAATATGTAAATCTGTTGGCCTGTAATTCATGTATTCCCTGTTCTTGCCTTTGGAATCAGTGTATATAAGGAGAACTTCATTGGTAGTTTAATCGTTATCTTGCATACCTCTAACACATGTGCCTTTTTGCTCTTTTCCTTGCCAGTTATTTACCTTTAAATAAAATTATAGCTGTAGTTTATAAAATAAGCAGACCTTTACATGCATCGCTATAATTCATTTACGGTTAATGATCAGTAGAGAAAAAAGAAGCTATAAAAAATAAAAATCGACAAGTATTATAAACTAGATAGAGAAAATATACAATGCTCGCTGTTCTGCATTTCAGGAGTGAGTTACTCAGAATATAATGGGCAGAGAAATTTGTGTCTCCATCTGTGGGGACAACATCGAGGGAAAAATTATAGTCTATTTGAACTTGATAGTGTGAATGTGTTTGCTAAATGCAGCCTGGGTTGCAGGAGAAGGAGTCAAAAAATGTCAAGTGAGCTGGAAAGGAGTAATATGGTGGGAACTACATGTCAGCTTCCCTCGTTCTGGGTGGTTACAGGGCCAAACACATTAGAGTATTTGCAGGTGGTCCTACAACCACACTAAGGTACCCGAGTGTGTGCCAGCTCCGGTGCTGCTCCCAGCCGCAGCCCTCTGTGCACAGCCTGCAACTCAACCTCGTGCTGCGTGTCCCGGGAAAGGTGGGTGGGTTTTGCATCACCTTGAGGATACCCCAATTTTCAGGAAATAAAAAGTTTCCCTTTGAAATCTGGTTTGTTCTTCTTTGGCAACACAAAGGAGAAGCAGGGCAGGAGAGTAGGAGGGTTTGGCTCTGAAATTTTTTATTCCCTTTGTAGCTTGTATTTCATGCTTCCTTGGGGAACTTCTGGTCACTGGGTCTGACCTCTTTCTCTCTTGGATGTCTAATCATTCAAAAAAGGAACAAATTTGAAACAGAAGCAGCCTGAATGATCTGCGTTCTTTGTGATTAAAAATAAACAGCGGAACTTTCCCAGGAGCAATTTTCTATTTATCTTGTTTTCTTTTGTCCTTGCTCATTAAATTATATGCCAGTTTTTAGATGATGAACTCCTCAGAGCATGATTCTTGACTTCTTGCTAGCCTGCAGAATGCCACATATGCCAACAGAGCTGTATAAATAATGGCAGACATTAGATCTGAGAAAAGCTATGCCAGAAGATCAGAATGCAGAAAAGACCTCACTTCCAACACCTCAGAAAAATGCTTCAGCCTTTCTCAGATCTCAGCCAAAGTCTTAGCAAGTTAAGTCTTCCAAAGCTGTTGGAAGAATTGAGCCATTACCAGTATGAGCTCCTGAGTCAATAGAAAGAGAGCCACTAATTTCAGTTCAAGAGGGAACACATATCCTGAATCTGCTGGTCTTACACAAGGATAAACTTATTTCCTGTGAGGGTGATGGAGCTCTGGAACAGGCGGCCCAGAGAGGTCGTGGAGTCTCCTTCTCTGGAGACTTTCAAAACCCACCTGGACACGATTCTGTGCAATTTGATCTAGGTGGACCTGCTTTGGCAAGGAGGTTGGACTAGATGATCTCCAGAGGTCCCATCCAACCTCTACCAGTCTGTGATTCTGTGATTCTGTAAGGGACTTATTCCTCTCATTGCTTTTATGACGTGCACCATCCTTTATGCCCTTGCAGAATGAGTGAAAAGCACTATTAAATTGGAATAGGAGTGTGATATATTCAATTTATGGGTGTAAATTACTATGTAAAATGTCTATTAAAAAAATTCATGCTTTCCATAATGCACCTGACAGCCCAAAGTCCACCTTAGTATCTGATGGCATCAGCCCACAGGGCTTCAGCATGGGTTTTGGTGGTTTTCAGCTAAAATGCTGTATTATCCTCAGACAGTTTGTGTGACACTTTCTAGCAATGTGGGGATGCAGGCACTGCAAAAAACCATACAGGACTGCAAAAAATGTGTTAGGCTGTACCTTTGGCCTGTTCTGTGTATGCTTATCTTTGTAAAAATCTTCACTCAGATTTCCCCTCTTTTTCTGATCTGACTCAACAGCTACCCACTTTTGAAGTTTGAATTCTGCCACAAAAAGGCTTCAGTTTCATCACATCACATCTTTTAGAACAAAGTTCTGCCCATGTGCAGAGGGCTTATGTGAGGGTTTTGTGGTATATTTGCCCTAATAGTATCTATGCACAGGTTACTATGACCCTGAACTCAGTTTTCATAAAACTTGTGTGGCTGACAAGCTTGGACCCCTCTATTTGTAAAAAAAAATTAGTTTCGTTTGCTGGTTTCCTTGGCAGCATGGCTGTAGTCAGGACGTGCTTCAGGAGCAGGAGACTCTATCTGTAGCTGAAGCGCTCAACGGATCAAGAAACTGAAGTTTTCGGGAGACTTTTATTTAAATTATCCTAAAATGGGCACATCCAAATATTTGCTTTAAGGACAAGCTAGGTATATACGTGGGCCCTATTGTCAAAAGGGAAGGAGCAAGCTATAGGACTGCTCTAATAATGTGCAACGACTATTTGCCTACGTTGACAGCAATAAAGTACAGTTCACAGGAGCTGCTAAACTCCAGTTTCAAAAGCAGAAGAACTTCTGCTGTGCTGCCATTTTCTTTTTTTAAAAATCAGAATCTGTAACAGCCCTGACAGCTACTAATGATAGCAGTGACACATCAGATGCTAGGGGAAGCAGTTCTGCACAACTTTAGAGGCAGCAGTTATAATTCAAAAAAATATCTCTCATAGATCATAGTATTTATTCTTCAGCAAAGAGAAACATTTTTTTTGAGGTTCTCCTGGCCGGTCAGTCTTTTACTGTTTCTTTAAAGTAGCAAAAACATACAGGAGGAGGATTATAATTGCTGGAAGTTTTGTATGCCCTTGCACTTAATGCAACTCCATGGATTGGTTAAAAATGGGTTTCTCCTGCATTCATAGTCAATAAACCTTTTCCAGTGTCGACTCTTTTAGAGCAAGGACTAACTTTTATTCTTGTATATTATGCAGCAGTCAAGTGTATAATTGGTTCTAAAGTAATAGAAATTATGTTTCACAGCAGGTGCAGAAGTTGCATTAAAAAATCTGTATTGCAGTGAAATGCAAATACCAGGAAAAAAAAGGAGGAGCAAGTCTTTCAGCCCCTGACATGTTGGGATTTTGCAGGTGCCCCCAAACAGTCAGTGTTAATGCTGGTAAACAACTTACTGTCATACACATTACTGCCTAAAAAGTGCAATACCATTAAGAAAAATAGTGGATTTCCTTCATATATAAAAACATTTGAGTGATAGATCCTGAATGATAAGCCAGAACCTATCCATCTCATTTCTTGTTACCAATTTTTTTTAACACTGTAGCACAATGTCTTGCCAACTATGATATCTAGATGCAAAAAAAGCTGGTTAAGTGATGACACCTGGAGCTGAACTGGAGTGACTCCTCTAATTAGCAGGTTTTTCCTTGCCTGGATTTGTGTGTGTCATGCCAGCTTAGTTCCAGGCAGAAGGGCTGCATAGATATCAAGTGCAGAGGACCATTTTCGCATGAGGTACTGAATCATCTGTTGTTGTTCCTCATCCAGCACGGCTTTTGAACTGCTGTGTGTATAATTGCTGTAGGTCTATTTGTCTCCACCATTATTTCATAGATTTTTACATCATTATTTTCAAGCTGCTGTTCTCTCACCTTTTCTTTTTGCAATAACATCTGAATCAATATTTAGCTGTGGTCAGCTGTATGTAATTATTCTGGCTTGGTTGTCTTGCTAGTTGCAAGGAAGCAAAGCTCAATAAAAGCTTCTCCCCCACCTTCTGCCCCATCCCTTCCTGATGTCTATAGGGAAGTGAGGGATATTCAGACAGCTTTTCACATGGTCCCTGCATTCTGGGAAAACAAGAGTTTCAGAATAAAGATATGTTGTCTCCCTCTCATCCTCTTTTCCAGTGTCAGAATATTATTTTTTTAGGGAAACCCCAGTAAGATATATTACATATACACTGAATACCTGGACAGGTTACTGCAGTCAGGGATTCCCCTTCCTCTCTCCCTCCATTTTATTCTAAGAATTCCACTAGAAAAGTGTTGTGTATGTTTTTTTCCTCTGGTTACTGTGACAGTAGTGTCCTATTTTTATTTTGCACATCCTTATCATTTCCTTTGGCACTGGTGGGCTTGATGTGTTCAATCCTCGTTCACCACAGGGACGCTTTGGCACAGTCAGTGTTATGAGCTCTGCTGAGAACGATTGTATCCTTTCCCATCTCAGCAGTCTTGGTACTGCTTTTTCTTCAGTGGCAAAGGAGCAAGATATTTAAGATAATTGAAGATGCTACAATACATGTTATTGACAGAAGATATAGGTGATTTCATAGTAAATAAGATGTTGCTTTATTGTGAGCATGAAAGATTTCATGAAATATTTATTATTTGCCATAGCAGTTTTAGCAATAAATCAGAAAAAAATGTATTGCTCTAACATCCAAATATGAGACGTAGAACGACATAGTGTTTAGGAGGTGAGACACTGCCATAGTCTTCCTCTGTGACTTCACAGATGTCACATTGTTTTCTGGTTAAGTTACAGCATGAAGATGGCAATCTATTCCTAGCTTACAGTAGACTTTCAGAATTAATATATTAAAATAAAAGTGGACATTCACACTGTGCATTAAGGAAACTGAGTATGTACTTACAAGAAATGAGTGTATATTGGTAGCTAGCTGAGAGTGAATCACCATCTTGTTGCACTGTAGGGCAAGTACTGAATTCGCTTCCTTGATACATTACCAGATAGTTGCATAAAGTGCAAAATTCCTAACAGTGCAACACTCTATCATAGGGTCAGTTCTACTGAAAATACTTGTCTCCTATTACAGAGATCTAAAATGTTGATCATAGAATCTCAGAATGATAAAATGCATTGTGTTGGAAGGGACCTTCCAAGGTCATCTAGCCTAACCCCCCTGCAGTCAGCAGAGATGTCTCTAACTAGATCAGGTTGCTCAGAGCCCCATCAAGCCTGGCTTTGAACATCTCCAGGGATGGGGCCTCCATCACCTCTCGGGGCAACCTGTTTCAGTGTTCCGTCACCCTCACAGTAAAGAACTTGATATTCCTTTAATGTGAGTTGTGCTTTATGGATATTGAACATGTACCTTTTGTTAAGGACATTTTTCATTTCAGAGATCTAACTGCTGGCGGTATCTACTTCAGGTCCATGCATAAGGCTTTCTGGCCTCTTTCAAGACCGTGTTTGGTAGATGATTGAAATAAGTGCTTATGAAAAGTGATGTTTTTGGAAAGCTGCTGTTTTGTGCCATGAAAATAGTAACCTTTTGCTTTAGATAGCAGCCATCATTGACAAGAGTACAATTAAGTGACAGCTGTCAGGATGCCACAAGGAGGACTAAGCAGTGGCATCAAAAGGATTGAGGAGTAGCTCACCTTTGTTTGTGTTGGAGACCTGTCCTTCCCCAGAAACTGCCATTTGTCAGAGCCACAAGAAAGCTTCAGGAACAAATCTGTTAGCTCTACTCTTCAGCTGCTGGAGTAGATGTTGATCATTTCTATTACTAAACATTATTGTTATATTGTTAAAGAGGAATATCACACTCACTAGCTCACTGTCCAAGGTCAGATGCGTACCTGGAGGAACCCTGAATCACGGTTGCCAGTTTCCTTATGCTGACAAGTAATCCTTGTGTTCTCCTTAGCCGTATAGTCATTCTATAATACAATAAAATATTTTAAATGAGACACTGTATCATCTCACATTAAATAATCTAATTTATAGTGATGCCCTACATAACCATCAGTGATACTAGGTTACAGAATACAAAATAATCCATCAAGCAGAACGTAAAAGCAGGATCAGAGTTCCACACTAAATGGTACATTTACTGATAAATTCTTTAATATAACAAGGCAGTTATAAATTAAAATAACCCCATTAGAATCCAGGGCAGGGAAATCCAACCAGACATGTTTCTCTTTGTTGAGGTAAAAGAAACCCTCTTTTATTCCCTGAAGAACAGAAAATACAACAGTGTTTTTTTTCTTGAAACATATATTTAAATCACCAGAATCACGATAATTGCTTATTTGGCCAGACTTTGGTAGTTTCTAGGTGTGATCAGAATCTGTACATGTTGTGGACTAGCCTGCTCAAAGAATACAAATGGAAATGCACAGTGTTTTAATGATGCAATGTCAAAAATATAGAGAAGCTTATAGAAAGCTGGGAAGAATATTAATGCACTTAAGGACTTAAGCTATGAGAAGCAAGACAAAAATACTCTTCTGTGCCCAGTTTAAAAGGAAAAAAGTTTGGCAATGTGTCTCCAGATCATAGAATTGAGTCATTACTCCCATAGTCCATTATATGGGACTTTTTCTCACATATTGGTTTTGCCAATCTTTTATTGTCTCTGAAGACCTTAAAAACCACTGGATCTTACAAACTCTTCTGCTTTCCAAAGGGGGCCTTAACATTTCTTGGAGAAAAGGTCTGCAGACTTTTCTGAACACTGTAAACACACCACGAAAGTGATGGAGTAAGAATGATAATCTTAGAAAAACCTTAACTGTTCTTAAGAAGGAATTGTAATATAGGCCTTATAGAACATGCTTAATAGCTAATGAATATTACTTGCAGCAGATCCGTATTTTACCTAGACTTTCTTTTGCTTCTGATGTACCTATAGAAGTCATTCTTACTGCCCTTCATGTCCCCCACTGAATTCAGCTCCAGCTGAGCTTTGTATTTCTTAACCCCATCGATGTGCAATCAGACAATGCCTCTATATTCCTCCCAGGTCACCTATTCCTGCCTCTACCTCTTGTATGCTCCCTTGTAATGTTTGTGTCAGGAGCAACATGCACATCTGCACAGGTCTTCTGCCTTCTTTGCTTGATTTTGTACACATCAGGATGGACCATTTTGAAGCTTGAAGGAGGTGATAACTTGAAAATCAAATAACTTTCCTGGACCTCTTTTCTCTCCTGGACTATATCTCATGGGATTCTTCCAAGCAAGACTTCGAACAGGCCAAGTCCATCCTCCCAAAGTCCATGGCTTAATGCTTTTTTGCCATGGTATTTCTTCTCATAATCCTGAACTTCACCACTTCATTGTGTGCACAGCTGAGGCTGCCCCCAGATATCACCTTCCTCTGTAGTTTCCCTTTGTTTGAAAGTGTGAGGTACAGCAGAGCATCTCCCTTCATCAACTCCTTGATCATCTGTGTCAAGACATTCTCATCAACCCAAGTTGTCTTTCCAGCCTTCCAGTTAAGGCTCCCCATGAGAACCAGGGCTTTTGAATGTATGGCTTCTTCTTGTTATATGAACAATGTCTCATCTACTTCTTCCTGACCTGTCAGTTGGTAGCAGATGTACACCACATCACCCACGTTGGTCTGGCCACTAATCCTGACCTATAAGCTGTCCTCTGCCTCTTCATGCATCAGCAGGCAGAGCTCTGTGCATCTCTGCTGCTCTCTCACATAAAGGGAAACTCCCCCTCCTCAGTGTCTCAGCCTGTCCTTCCTAAAGAACCTGTATCCATCCATCACAGCACTACAGTCATATTAGCTGTCCTGCCACATCTGCATGATCCTATTGAGGTTGTAGATCTACAACTGCACACAGACCTTAATTCCTCCTATTTATTTCCCACATTTCATGTGTTAGGGTACAGGCACAGAGAGGCACCCAGCTGTGATGATCTCCCAGGAAAAGTATGAAAGCTTTCCTTATGGTTTCGTGTGCTCAGCTTCTCCTTATTTTTCTGCATTGTTTGAGGTGGACCTCCTCAGCCCTGTTTCCACAGTCTCTCTTATCCATATCTCCCTTTTCTTGCCAGCCTGTTCTACCACTTGCTTGCCTGACTGTGGGCCATCATTTCTCTCCCCCATTGTTCTGGGTCTAAAGCTCTCCTCACCAGGCAGGACAGAGCTCCCAGCCTTAGAATAGGGGCACTGAACCTGGTATGCAGCTGTAGATCTGTCAGCAAAGCAAGCCCCTTCCCCACGGTGCCTGAAGTCACCAGCTTCCAGTCTTCGCCTTCATAGGAGTCTCCACCAAGCCACTCAGCCCAGACTCAGCCTGCTCCTCCTTTCATGCAGGATCTCAGATAAGATCCTTCAGCATCCTTTTTGACACCTCTGATGTTGCTGAATCTTCTGATCTTCTCCCACTGCTCCTTTACTTACTCCACTCATGCCCACCTCTTGCAGGCAAGGTGATAATCTCCCCAGCCCCAGAGAGAAGTCACCCCCAGACCTGGAGAGCAACATCCTCCCTGAGGAGCTCTTAAATGAGAACTTGATACTGTTCATAGAAAATATTTCTCTAAGTCATGAAGGAGTGTATTCCATTGTCTTTGACTTAGACTCTTTGTTGAAAGCAAAATTAAGTTTTTAATTTTTTTTTTTTACAAGTGATGTTAGCAATTTCCAGGATATATGGCTAAAATCAGGAGATTTGCACAAGAGGTGACTCTTCTGCACTTCCTTTCCTAGATGTATAATCACAGCCACTGAAGGCAGCAGATTTTTCATTTGTCTTTTACAGTAACTCTGATGGTTTTCCTTTGCAGAATCAATTACATTTCCTTTCATTGCATTGATTTCCTTGCAGTTAATGCCTTACACTACTGATATCAGTGCTACAAGCCTTCCATCTCCAATGAGAAGTCATGAATTCTGGTTTTGATGTGTTTGTGGAAGAGTATGAGTCTTACAAGCATCAATCTGTACTATTGCATTCTCTGGTTTTACTGGTCGTCTGGGGTATTTTCAGTTTCTGTGTCCTGAAGCCTTTCTGCAGAATCATTTTAAAACTTTGGTCTAAACGCCACCTTTGCCCATCTCTGGCCAGGGTAAAGTTGAATTAAAGTAAACCATATCTATTTGTTGTGTTCCTTCAGAAACTGCTATGTCTTCTAGATCCTTGGCTTGGTAAGGAGTTAGCTTCTTATTTTGAATTAAAGCCAAGAGAAACCCTGGTATGAAAAACTGGAGCTGTAGCTTTTTCTGTCAATAATTTATCAAGACGTTATTCTCTGCAATGTGTTGATCACGTGGAAGAGTTTCATTGGTTCATCACCAATACTAATAATGACATTTTGGTTTTGTAAAGAAAAAAAGTTGATTTTAAAATTATTTATCTCATTCCTCCATCATAATTGTTATCTGTCTTTTTCCCAAATTGTGAACATGAATGATTTAATGGAGAGAATGAAAATATTTTGAGGTTTTTTTGTCTTAGGTCTTTTTCCCCACCTGCTATCAAGCTATATTTAAATGGCAACAGGAAAAGCCTAATTAAAATACTAGCTCTTACTATGTAAGCTCACTGGAAAGAAGCAGTTTATGGTTTTATTACCTTTTTTGAAGAACTGATAAGAGTTGGTGTAATCATGCCATATGCATTAAGAATAACACTCATGACAGAATGCATTAATAGAAGCTATTTTAACATCAAAGTTTGCATTTTATGAGCTTCAAAAGAAGAAATTGTCAGAGTATTCAGTAAATAACACATAAGCAATAAGTAACAAACTTTAGAACTGATTTTGAACTGATCACACATTTTTCTGCTGCAGTTGATGTAAGAATGATAACTGCAAAATGACGAGACCTTTCTGGTACAATGCTCAACAGATTTTCTTGATATCCCAAAGTGAAAACACAATTATCATATCTGCTTTAAGAATCTGCGTGGACAAGGATGGGCATGCTAATTCTCTGGAGCAGGGACAAGTTTTAACTTGGACAAAACAGCAGGAAATCTTTCTCTCTGCAGTTTTTCATTTTCACAGTCCTCAGCTTTCAGGTTTCATATGGCAGGGGAAAAAAAGAAAACTAGCTTGAGAAGGGCTACCTCCAAAATATTTGGATGGAATTAGAGAGCACTAGAAATGGAGGGGAGAAGGGAGAGCTCTTTCTGTGTGTGCATTTCCAGGAAGAGCTTGATCATTTGTGTTCTTGATCTGATATTTCCAAATCCTGGTTACATGCTGTTACAGACCTCAACCAGTTACTCAGCATATAAATAAAGAGAAAATACTATTCTACTTCCTGAACATATTGGGAAGCTTATCTATGTATTTTCCTGAAGCTTTCAGTCCAATGTGATGTGTAACACCCTATAAATATGTAGATAGTTAATATACAGTTCGGCACAAACCTTTTCTATCATTGACACCCCAAAAACATGCATAGAAATTAAAAAATTTCAAGAAAGTATCTTACAATGAGAAGTTAAAAAGAAGTCCTTGCTTAAACTGTGGGACTGTTGTGGTGGGTTAACTTTGGCTGTCTATCAAATGCCCACCAAGCCATTCTATCACCCACCCTCCTCCGTGGGACTGGGGGAGAAAATACTGTGAAAAGCTGATGTCTCAAGATAAATACAGGAAAATCACTAAGCAATTACCATTGTGGGCAAAACAGACTCTACTTGGGGAAATTAATTTAATTTATTGCCAATTAATTGTAACACTGGGATAGAGAGAAATTAAACAAAACTAACACAACCTCCCCTTCCCCTCACCCCTCCCTTCTTCTCGGGCTCAACTTCACTCCTGATTTCTTCATGTCCTCCCCCTGAGTGGCACAGGGGGACAGGGAATGGGGGTTGCACTCAGTCATGACACTTAATCTCTGTGCTTCTTCCTCCTCATGCTCTTAATCTGCTGCAGTGTGGGATCCTTCCCACAGGAAACATGCCTTCATGAACTTCTCTAGTGTGAGTCCTTCCCATGGGCTGCAGATTTTTGCAGACTGCTCCAGTGTGGGTCCCCCACAGGTCCTGCCAAAAATCCTGCTCCTATGTGGGCTCCTCTTCACAGGCTGCAGGTCCTGCCAGGAGCCTGCTCCTGTCTGGGCTTTCCTGGGGCTGCAGCTTCCTTCAGTACACATCCACCTGCTCCAGCATGGGGGCCTCCGTGGTCTGCAGGGTGAATATCTGCTCCACAATGGACCTCCATGGGCTGCAGGGGGACAATCTGCATCACCATGGTCTTCTCCACAGGCTGCAGGGGAATATCTGCTCCAGTGCCTGCAGCACCTCCTGCCCCTCTTTCTTCACTGACCTTTGTGTCCACAAGGCTTTTTCTCTCACATTGTCTCACTCCTCCCTCATATATCTGTTGCACAGTATTTTTACTCTTTTATAAATATACTGTCACAGAGGCACTACCACCATCAATGATATGGTCAGCTTTGACCAGCAATGGGCCTGTCTTGGAGCTGTCTAGAATGGGCTCTGTCCAACATGGTGTCTTTTCACAGAAGCTCCCCCTGATACCAAAATCTCGCAATGTAAACCCAGTACAAATGTTCACATGCACTCTTGGTTGAAGAGATAATTGGCAGAAAGAAAGTGGGAACCTTAAATTGCACATAGATTGATTTCAGGCAGTTGAATCCCCATTTATATACCAGTGATGCCATCCTTCACCATTCAAGGACTGCCCAGCCATACAGAAGTCGGGATTTGCATCTAATGATTAACTTAATTTGCCCACATGTATTCTCACAGGGCTTGTGTCATGAAATGGGCAGCTGTTGCTTAAAAAATTTGATGTGATTGGGGTTCAGGTAGAAAAGCCCAAGGATTTGGATGTGGTTAGAACTATGAACAAGAGCATCCAGGTTATAGTCATTGAACATATGTTCAGTTGACACTGAAGAGTCCTTATTTTGGGGCTGTACTGCCCTGCAGCAGGAGGAGGTGGCTTTCAGAAACTTTGAAGGATGTGCATGAGGAAGGCAGGGTCTGGATTATCAGTAGGGCTGGGTGGAAGGATGGTCTTTTCTTCAAGATTGTTTTCACCATTAATTTTATTTTTTTGCTCCCCTATGAATCTACCAATGGTCTAATTTGAATGCATGCTGATGCTGCCATTACTCTCAAACTAGTTACTAGATACTAGAGCTTGAGTTCATGAAGACATCTGACATTGGCTGTTTATTGGCTATTTGTACTCAGTGGAAGTGGTAGGTACCTAACTTACACAAACTTTATTTGGATGTGGAAGCACCTAGCACATCATAAAAACTGCTGGAGAAAAATCCCTGAAGTTAGGCAGATTTTATCTTCCTTTATGTCTTCCCTGGTACCTGCATCTCTCTTCTGCATCTACTTGTTGAGCAAACACTCCATGTGAAATGGCCAACCTTTCCATGTTAAGTGATCTCTCACAGTTAAATCCTGTGGGCTGGCCTTGCAGTGTGGAAGGCTGGCTTCTAATGTGTAGGAAACATTCACACTTCTACCATGTGCTAATAATTTAAAGCAATAATCATCCAGGCATTAACTTTATGCTAGCATCTCCAGATGCTAAATTTGAGTGATGTCACTTGTTCAGTAGACAAGTTATACACGTTAGAAATTATTGGGTAAAGAGAACATAAACTTAGAATGCCACCTACAGTAGGAAAGTAAATAGAAATAGTAAAAATGCAGATTAATGCCTATGAATGTATTTTATCTTGGTCTGTGAAAAACTACGAATCTCACTCACCTCTTTAGCTGGATGGAAGGTGGGTTGAAAACAGTAAAAGGGGGTGTAATATTCACCTGCTCAAACTAGTTGGTCACTGTGCCTTTTGCAGTGGTCTTAAAGAGATTATTTTCATTAGATTCCTGAAAAGTTCCATAAATTAATGCATTTACAAGTACCAGTATTTTAATTACTGGTACTTTAATTACTTAATACCACTCTGGGTCAGTTTGGTAGAGAACATTACTTCAGAAGCCCTTGAGAAGTTGCAAAAACATTTTAAATGAATCCTCCTTAAAACAATCAGTGCTGTTAACACTCTTGTACATTTTAAGCAAATTAATTTTATTTGGTTTTTAGTTCAAACAATTACCTTACTGCATAAATTTATCTTTACTAGATAAATATTTAATCCTTGACTTAAAGTTCTTCCCTTGTCTCAGGCTTGTGTTGCAACCAGGCTAGTATCCCCAATATTTGTTGTGCTACAAAAGGATGTCAAGTGGTTTGAAGTAATCAGTTTTAATACAAGTTGCAAACAGGCAGAGACTTATTCCCAGCTCACATTATGGTGTATTGATACCTGAGGCTAAAGGGGTTATAACTTATGCTGAAAGTTTCAGGTGACATTCTGAGCCACATATAAGGCCAACAGCAAAATCCTCATTGATTTTTATTACCATTAGATTAAGTGAATGCATTTAAAAGAAACAAAAACAAATACCAGCTTTATCTTAGTCATCCCAGATGTTCCAGTTATCTTTGTTAAATATTTCATCTTTTGAGCATCTATTATCCAGCAGGAAGAGAATGAAGTTCTTGTCTTCTGTTCCATCCAGTGTGCAAGAAGTTCCACACATGAATTCTGATTTCATTAGGAAAAATATTTTTGTCCATTTTTAAACAGCTTTCTTCTAGGTTTCATTGGTTTCCCTGTTTTTTTTTTTGAAAAACGAAAGGGTGAAAACATTCTTTAACATTTTTTTCTGTTTTCTCTCAATTATCTTGCAGATCTTATGTCTTCCTAGTTTATTCTATAGAGTTTGCAATTTCAGTTTATTTAGTCTATGTATGGGTGTTTCAATTCTTCGTACTTCTTTCAGAATGTTTTCTCTTTCCTCTGAGTTGAATCTGTCACATTGAAAGTGGGCATGATATTCATTGTGGAGCTATCTTCCTGACATAGCACAGGTTTAGTTTCCATGCCATTAGTTGTGCTCAATGCTGGACTTCATGTTCTGTCCATGATAAAAGGCATAGATCTTGCAAGAATGTCACAGGTAAAGTCTTGCTCAAATGTGCACACCAAAAGAGAAGACACCAAAAATGTTGGGTCTGGTCTTTGTCTCCTGTACAGAGAGGCATAAAACTGAGCTTTTAACCCCTTCCATTGTCATTTTACATTAATCTAGAACTGCTGTGTAAAGCAACCATGAAATAATATGAAAGTGATGTCCATACATTTTCTAAACTTTTCTTTACTAAAATTTCTTACTGTCTAGTTAGCCAAAAGGATTGTGGTCATTTGATAGAAAGCACTGTTTTGATGTCATAAAACCAAAACAGTAAAAAAATATTACATAGGTATCTCATAATATAATCTAATAACTTTCTAACCCAGAAGGCGAAGTAATCCAAAGACATTTCTTTTTGATATATAACAGAAGTTCAAAAGCTTTTTCTTAATTTATAAGATACATTACACAGACATCTTCTTTATGCTGCTTCAGTTATCTTTTATCTTGATTATGGTTGACGTTTTTAGGGTACAAGGCACTGTAGTTAGCAGGATAATTTTAAATTCTCTATGAGGTGCTGCAGTTTGGCTCTGAATTATGTGGGAGACAGTTTGAAGTCAGAGCACTGTATTATTTTTCCATTGCAGCCACCAGATGCCTTGTGCAGTCTGATTAGTGCAATGAAGCTTTGAAAGGCAAAATGGTGAAGACAGAAAACATTGCAATGTTTTACAAAGCAAAGGGCCAGGAACAGGTTGTCAACCCACCTTCTGTGTTTCTCCTATAAATGCATTTAAAATTTCATATGGTACAAAGTATTGCAAAACCTTCATTTGCTGGGAGAATCTGGGCAAGGGAAGGGTTGCGTCACCTGAATAACTCCACTTGATTGTGTGCCTGTTGCAGAAGAACCCCCACCTGAGCACCCCCAGCATGTTTAGCTCTTAGACACAGAGATTTAGATTTGTTTAGGCCTGAAGTATCTTCTTCTGCTTAGTCTTCCTGATTTTTATATGCATTTAAGCGTAATCAGTCCTCCCATATGCAGATTAGCTAACACAAAAAATTCTTTACTTGACATCCCTCATCTGCTTACTAAAACTCAAAGTAAGGAAGAGAATATAGTATCTTCTACAATGTATTTTTTACATTCAAAAAATATTAATGGGATGCAGCTCTTCTTAGTTTAAAAGGAATAAAAGCAAACTACAGTTTCAGTCATATCTTTTTATCTTTAGGCAAACTCGCTATAACTGTAGCCAAAATTAAATTAGGATCTGTACTTTCTTCTGGAATCTTTCCAGCTCATCTTGAGGTGAAACACATAGCGTAATAGGATGTGAAACAAAAGCTGAAAGCAAATATTTTTCCCAAGTCTGTCTTTTCATGAGTGTAATATGAGAAATTGCATTCTAGTATTGTGGCAAAGATAGGTAACATTTATTCCAATATCTGTGAGTGTATAAAAACAAATTTGTAAACGTCTACTAAATTATATTGTTTGTCTTTCAGTCTAAATGGCTTTCTAATACCCTGTTCAGTACGTCTTTGCAGCCTGAATGTAGTTTAAAAATATTTTAAAAACAAGAGCACTACTTTGAGCAGGATGCAGTTCACTCTGGGCTGAGGAAGGGACAAGATCTATGTCATCAGTGACAGCAAAACACAGAACAAATCATTTAACCAGATTATAAAGACTGATGCCATGGAACAATATTTTTTTAAATGATTGGTTAAAGTTTTGCGTGCTGATCAGCATTTAAATACCTAAATGAACAGCCTGCTTCCCAAAATGGCAGTAGATCTAATGACTCGCATGAAATTAGCTTGAAAAAAACCCTGAAGGCTTATTTGGGAGTCTTATGCTAGCATTCTTTCCTGACATTCTTGAACTGAAATTTTGATGATTGGTAAGAATTTTAGATTTATAAATTCTTCTCCCACGTGGAATTGCTTTCCCACAGACAGCACCAGCTGGGTGAGATCACACACGTACCTTCATCGTGTCCACCCTGGTTCCAGTGGGAAGGCGATGGGGTGAACAGGGCAGGGCAGGAGGTCTAGCACACCCTTTTGGGTCCTTGGAGCATGTGCATCTCCAGGTCGAAACACCAACCTCTTCATGGAGGCTGTGCCTTGTTTGTTGCCCAGCGTACTGCAGTCACATAGACTACCCCCTGTTCAATAGCATGTTTTCTCTTGTTGCATCTGCATTAAAAACTGGATTCGAATTTATTTAATAGATTGCCAGCTGTGTTTTAAGAAAACAGGAGCAGCTGGAGACAAGCAAGAAGCACTTTCCAGTAGCCAGTTCACTCACCACATGGCATCATAATCAGCTCTGCAAACTGCTACTGTGTCCTGGACCACTTTTTCAAAATCCCAAGCAATGACATTCTTCATTTCATACTCCCTAATAGCACTGTTCAGTTTATGAAATAAAGACAAGAGTGAGAAAAGTAAAGTTTATATCAAAGGATGAAGGCTTCAGTTTGTTGTAAATTAGCATCTTTCTGTTAGCTGACAGCATTGGAAGCAGGCTGTGGAAATCCTTTTTTGACAAAAGGCACTATAAAAATGTGATATGTAATTTTGTACTGCCGATTATTGTAGAAGCAAAATGCAGTATTTTATAATGGAGCCACTGCTTAATGCTGTTCTCTTTTTCTTTTTCCCTTCAAATCAGATATTTATCTTTGAGAATAACATCTATTACTGTGCCCATGTGGGGAAACAAGCCATCCGAGTGGTTTCCACGGGAAAGGAAGGTGTTATTTTCAATGGGCTCAGCGACTGGCTGTACGAAGGTAGGACATGACATTTAGGACAGCAGTTAGTTATGAGTTTAAGTTACACTCTAGATCTACAGAACTGGCTGGAATAAGATGTTCAATATTGCCTTTCTGGGGATTGGTGGACCACGAAGCTGAAAATCTGTTATTCCAACAGTTGTCTGAAGTGCTGGGCTGGAAATAATGTGAAATGATGTAAGAATTCTGTTTTCAGGCTGTTTTCCTGTCCCTTAGTCCAAAGGTAATAAATCATCGAGCTTTAATGAGCAGAACTCCTTCATTATTTAATGGCACCTGCAATCACTCATAGATGTGCCAGTTTTCAAATCACAGAAAAGGCCAGAAATGGCAAGGGAAAAGGGTTTTATTTTAAAGGAAGAAGTGAGGAAATAATTTTACTTGATTGGTTGTTTTCAGCAGCACTAAGTGGGCCCTGGAAGTTGCCCAGATCTTGCTACCTAAACATTTTCTAAAAGCAGGCAGGTCCTCACAGTAATTGGCTTCTTTCCCTTGAAAATGGACCTGATGCACTAGAGAGTCACTGCTGGAGCACTTGCTTTTCTTTGGTCCTTTCAGCCGGTAAAAGGCCCTTCAGGTATCTGTGAGCAGCTGCTTGCACAACATCCTCACCTGCTCACTAGCTTAGGAAAGGATCCCATCCATCCCCGGTAATTGGCTATTTCTGCCAGCAGTTTCTTTTCACAAGGATCCTGGTTTTGGGACCTGACAGTGTCTCTTTCCTATGACAGTTTCCCTCTAAAGTCACACTTTCTCCTGCAGGTCCCAGCACAGTACCAGAGCTTTCCTTACCTCTATAGAAAGAAGTGTCCAGATTCATTTACTAACTGCCGTGTTGCCTGCTCCCACTTTCCTTGAGGGTTAATGGAACAGAATACATTGCAAAATGCCATTCACCATTAACTGGTGTAAAAATAGTAATCATTCCTTAAATTACTCTGTATCACAGCTAAGCTGGGTGGGGCTGTTGGACTCAAAAATGAGGGAATTAAAATAAATTATTTTGTTCGCCACCCCTGGAGAAGCTGGTCCCATAAATCAGTATACAAGCTCATCAAACACACCAGTGTGAAAATCTGACAGCAGGTTAGATTACTTTTGATATTTAAATGTGTGCTTACACAGTACCACAGAGCATTTTCAAGTGAGCATCCTCCTTGTGAAGCACTTTGTAACCAGACCAGTGGCTAAGCAGTTAGAAAATGCCAGTTGTCTTTAATTTTTCTTTATTTATTAATTTATTGCTGAAGTTGTGGGCTGAGCTGTTTGACTTGGTAGGTCAAATGTGCATATTAGTACCTGTATTTTGCTGATAAACATCGTTTGGTACATAAGGTCTTCTCATAGAGTGACACATGTAGCACCATGCTGAGAGGAGTTTGTCAAGCCAGTGAACTCCAAGCACGCCAGCAAGCCTGTGATGACACTTGTTTTGCTGACGCATATTTTTATTCAATTATGGTATTGCTCAGGCAATTTCTTGGCTGGCATTGACTTTCATGTTTGTCCTTTATCATGAACTTTCTTGTTAACTTTATGTTAATGTACTGGGATAAGAAATGAATGTATGATCAAAACCACTCAGGTTTTACCAAGCAGCTTCTGTAACGTCTCTGAACCACATAACCACTGAACCTGCTATTCATTGGGAGTGCATTTTGCAGAAATCTGGATATAGGATCCCTCTGGGAATGTCACTTTGTGTTCAAGTACGGTTTGTATTGAAATAAAAACTTCTCTTACTTCACAAACAAGTTGTAGAAGGACCCACAGGAAAACCTCAGATATAAATTTTCCTGAGTAATGGCATGCAGAATCCAAAATCAAATTCAGAGCTGGACTGGGTGAGCTGAGCTCCTTCTTTTGCACTGCATCATTTGTGCAGTCCTCATGGAGGTAAACCTGGGACTGGAGTCAGGATTGAGGATTCGTGGCAGATGCTTGAACAAGCTGTGAGGACATAGGATCGGATGAATCTGTAGCTTCAGGTGTCAGTTGTTTGCATGCATGGATGGATGAAGCAGGATCCCAGAAGAAAATGGGTATTGTGTGGTGGTAAATGGGTAAGGACTGCCGGGAGATGGATGACACCTCCCCACCAGAGTCCATGGGAATTCAGGAATCATTGTCAGTGAGGCTGAAGTTTTACCCTAGCAGCAGCTGGGATGCTCTGCTGACACACTGTTACCAGCAACTTTATTTTTCCAAATTCTCTCCAATACTTGGATGCCTCTTCTTCAATGGGATAAACTGGAATAATATTTTAAATCCAAACTTACCTTACTGAAATTGCTTGAAATCTGGGAAAAGATCTAAATTTACCACCTCAAGGCCATTTTTCCTCCTCCCCCGTTCCCACTGATGTTTATAGATGTGTCTTCCCCACCTCCCTAACAGAGCTGGGTGGGATGCTCAGACCCATGTTTGTTTGCACTGCCACCATCTCGGCGAGCTACTGAGATGAACGCTGAGCATATGTAGAAATCACATTCCATCTGTGCAGCCATCTCTAGCAGGGAGTCTGCAAAGGAGCTGTGAGAATCACTGAAACGGGATCACAGAGAGTTCAGTGCATTCCTCTTCCTTCGCCTGCTCTTTTTGTTGCTGAAGTTCCCCACCTCTGGCAGCAGCAGCCGAGCCTCCACGCATCACCCACGGGTTACTGTGACAGCTCACGACCTGCTTCTCACTTTCCCTAAATGCAGTAAAAAAAAAAAAAAAAGAAATTGCTGGTGTTTTCTCTTTGAGTAATTTTAAGGTCTTTTATTATAATTGGCAAGAGCACATCAACACAACTTCCCCCACCCTTTCCAAGAGCTGTTTGCACAGCGTGCTGTGCAGATGGCAGTCCCAGCAGTGCCACCATTTGGGGTAACTCCTGATACTTGCTACGAATGATAAACCCAGAGGAAACACTTTTCTTCATAACGTGATTGCTTTTGTCACGACAGAATAGATGCACTGTCCTATTAATCACAGATTTTTACTAAGTCCAGAAGCAGAGCAGATCTAGAGTAGATTTGACAAGCTTTTTGCCCTGGAAAAATGCAGAAGTTCATTTCAATTCAAGTTAAGCTCTGCTTTTGTAAATCTGCCAAAGGGGAAAATATTTCTTCAAGGTATTTATGCTGATCTGTAGACTTTTGATACTATAGTGAAAAAAATTTCAAATGAGCTTAATCTACTTAGTGCATTTAGCTGGAGGGTTATAGATTGATACATAGATTACTGTAACATGAAAGCATAGATTAAACATGGCTTTTATTACTAAAATAAGCATTGATGATGCTTTCATAGTCTGACTTAACATTTTCAGAGCTGCACCTGATAGATACTTATGCTAAAATGGAGTAATATCCTGCAAAAGAGAGTTTGGAGTTCTGCAGCTGAAACCAGCTAAGCATTTAAATGCAGAGCACCAGCAAAGGCTGTTTGATATTTCAGTTTGCTGGTTTGAGAATGCATTTTAGCAATAATAAGGCTTAAAGATAATTTAAAAACAAGTGGTGGTATAGCACAAGGTACTTTCAAAGCAATAGGAGTATATATATGTTCTTTACATATATAGTACTTTAACAAAAATAATGTACATTTGGAAAAGTGAAGAGCAGGTAAAATTAATTTCATTTAAACCCTTTGTTAGACCACTGTTCAACAGAAAGTAATTCTGTCATGGTATTATTAGAGTATCTTCATCTGCTGCCAAGCACTTGGAGAGACTGCTCAGATGTTGTGATAAAGGGTGGCAGGGAGGGTCTCTGCTAGATGTTGCCTGTGTGATCCTGCTAAGTGACAGAAGGTTGTGGTGTCCCTGTGTTGCAGTTTGGAAGCTCACTGAGTTTGGGGTTGTGTGATACTGAATCTGAATGGGGCAGAAGGACATCTTTCCATGCTGGCATGCTGCTGTCGGATCAGGGGACACCCCAGCAGGGTAATTCAAGATCCATTTACATGGATCTGCTGAGCTGGATGGGGACCTTTTCTGGGCTGAGCTACTATAAAGTCCTGCTGTAACCTTTGAGCACATCTGTGTTCACAAATAGAGGTACCTGGTTTCTGGAGAGCTACTTAGCTCCCTAGCATCTCATCTACTTGGAAATCATGGGGGAACAGGATGCAATATGGTGGCACGTATTCCTGTCACCAGTGTGAGGGGAAGGAAAGATTTTCACCTACAGATGGGCCTATCCCATCCATAGAGTGTGAAACAGAGAGTTTTTGCTACAAGTGTCCTCAGAAGAATTGCACATGAGTTACTCCCTCATCTCATGTCACAGAGAGGTCAGAAGAGTTTGTCCTGTAAGTCTCTAAAGTTCATCTCAAAGTGAGCATCCCCATTCCAGACATGGTCCTGACACCGTGGCTGCGACATCTCATCTGGATGTCTCCTCATCTTCACATCAGCAAGAACTACATCTGGCACCAAGGCTGCAGCCCCAGCTCACATGGCACGCATTTAAAACGCTGACGCAGTATGAGCTAGACCTATCCACCATTTAAAATTGATACTCTGCTCTGTTGAGCTTCATGCACAGCAGTGTTGCAATGCTTTATTTTTGGCTAAGGAGCAAGAGGAGGAGTGAAAAGAGACTCTTTTTCAGCGATGACTCGTATGCGTTATTAATCTTCATTTTGCCTGCCTTTACGTTATCGCCAGCAGATCCTCTTGTGTGACTTCGCAGTGACACCTGGTGGGAGAGGCCAGGATGTCACTGTCATTAAGACAATGAAACTGCAGAATTTTTTGCTGCAAGATCTAGTAAAGGCTCCCAGTTTCCTCTCACATACATTTCCCTGAAACTCTCTCTGAGCTTATGGGAACTACACATTCAAAGCTACGAGCTGAGTCATGGTATTAGTGGTTCTGTTCCTTTTCTAGACTTTATACAGAGAGGAAAGAGAACACAGTAATAAAGAAAAATCTTTTCCATAATTTAATCAGCGTCTCACAAAAATCACAGGGTATATTTAGAACATGTGTGGCTGGTCTCAGAGGCGCAGTGCCTGATAGCAGCTGCCAAATCAAATAGCAGTTCTTTTCAGCAGTGTCTTTTATGCTTATAGTATATCAAGCAAGTGTAGGAGGTATATTTCTTAAGTTTAGAAGTATTAATCCTGGGACTCTGGAACTGGTCTTAATACTGGGAAAATGCTAGATAAGTCTGCTGAAACAGTGGCTTACCTAATTCGTCTGTGTGCTCAATTTTTCATTGAATAATATGAGAACACTGAGGTTCTGCTTGGAAACAGGAACTTTGATGATCAAATTATACCTGAATTTGAAAAGGGACGTTCATAATTAGGCTGAAAGCAAGTAACTCCTAATTCCTGTTCAACGTCACCAGAGAAGGAAATCAGATATCCTAATATTTCACAATGTAGGGCTAACCTTTCCCAGTAATTAGTAGCTCTGAGTCCTGGTGGGGGAAGAGGAGATGAAGAATTAAGCTGAGTCATCACTGAATTTTTTAAGGTACTTTGGATAAATAAATCTCTTGCCAAACGGATGCTAAAGCCAGGGCTCCAGACGGTAAAAGTGGCCAGCTCTACTGGGACTACAAATGATCCTTTTTTGACAAGATGTGGGAAGAATCACTGGGGTAATGAATACAGATTGTAATTTGTTTTTAAGAACTTTCACATTTTCAGTCACAAAGAAAATATTTCAAGGACATGGATAAATCTGCAGTTCTACACAACTGCTATGGGGTAAAAGGGGGGTACAGAACTGGGAAATGGCATCAGATAGTGCCACAAATGCACCTTGGTCTAAAAATCACTAGTTTGTCCTTCAGTATGTGCTGATGTTATTCAGGGATTTACGAAAGGCTGAATGGAACTTGTTCCCTCATTTCTGTGCTTGTTCAGGTGAAGTGGCAAAGCCAGTGTGATGCTTCAGTAGCACTGTGTCTAGATTACAATAGAAAGCTTTCCTCTGTTTTACATATTGGCCATCGTTCAGTGTTGCCCATTCAGAATGCAGCTGTTGTATAGCACTTGGGGCTGTACAATTCTCAGTCAGCCATTATTTAGCTGCTTATTGAAAATGTAGGTGATTGGTTTTTGGTGCAGCTTTATTTGCATGCTCATTTATACCAAATATGCATAAAATCTGGCCATTTCAGTTGCAGTTGAAACAGGAATGAAGAGCAGCTTTTGGCCTCAGCCATGTGTTTGGAGTGGCTATTTCCACCCTACGTAATTCTGCTGCAAGGAAGATGAACTAAATGTGACATTATTTGGTCTTATTCATGTTGAAGCAGAGGGGAAATAGCCTTAAATTTCACCAGATCATGTCATGAAAGGTTTGGTAGAAGTGCCCTCATCTTCTTGCTTTGGTCGATGTTCCCCTGTCACAGGGAAGCTCACTTTATAGACTGCATCACCAGGAACAGGCTTCTGGCCCTTCTCAGTTGGCTAAGGTCAGGGAAAATTGAAGCATTTACAATGCACATTGTGAATGCCTGCCTAGAAATCAGCAAGCTCCTGAAAACTTTAAAATGTGCTGTTATCTGGACTGGCTTCAAAATCCAGCGCCGCACCATGATAAACCTTGCCAGCTCTAGTCCAGTCTTCAACCTTCCCTTTCTGCAGAAGGTTGTTTGGAAGGAGGCTCCCAGCCAAACCGAACACCTGTCATCCTCTAATTTTTGGATCGCCAACATTCAGGATTCAGGATGGCTTTTGGATGGAAAACAGAATATTATTTACTGTGGTCAGTGACCTGCTTGGGGCAATGGAAGGAAGCCAGATGTCCGTCCTGATGTCACTGATCAGGCAGCAGCTGCCAGTACTCTGAGTCAAGAAGTGTTTAGCAAGTGAAGTTGTTTGTGTTTGCCCTGAAGCTTCCTTCTTCTTTCACAGAGGTCCTATTTAAAAGTGCATTTCTTCAGGAAGAGCTCCAAGGCTTGGTGCTTCTCTTGGCATCATGCTTGGAGGCAGGACCTCGATGCTAGCTCAGCTCAGGCTGGTAAGGGAAAAGAAAATTCTCCTTTCTAGAATTATGTACTGTGCTTCCAGATATAATGCCAGCCTGGTCACAGCCAGAGGGAAGACTTTAATAAAGTCTGAACTGGTTTTATAATATTTTAGGTAGTTTCTTACAATTCCATGCTGTTTCTTGCAATTCATTCTTTGCTGGATGAAATTGTTTCTTTGTTGGATGAAATCATCCAATCATCGTTGGATGATTTCTATATACTTGCAGTAATAGTGAAAATAAAAATGTCATACTCTGCTGTTGCCAGTATTTTAATATTTTACGGTAAGGCAACATTTGTCTGCATTGCAACAAATTTTGAGTGAATTGCTCAGGTCTACTTGGCTGTGTGATTAAAGAGGTTATTGAAATTTATATGAAGCTTTTCCTGAAAATAGGTTTGCAATCTATATAGCAAACATGAGAGCACAAATTGTGTTCAGTTACAGCAGTTTAAATCCAGACTAAGTCTTTTGATCTCTACAGATTTAGTTGAGATGTGCAACTTCCCACAAAATGTAACCAGCTGCTGTGGTAGAATCTCTTCTCTTTTCCTCTGTTATTTAACTACTACTGCTTTGTCAGGGATACAGTTTGCTCTTCAATTACCTTATGTGAGAAAAGAGCTACCCAGGTTGCAACCAAATTAAACCCAATTCATTAGCTACTGTTCTGCTTAAGCAAGAGTATGTGGATAAAAATGAAAAAAATGACAAACTATGTAGAACAGCATCAGAATATGAAAGTAGCACCTGGCAGGTATCTAAAAATAGATATTGCATCACTGAGGCAAATATTTCCAAAACATGTTGTATTAAAAGTTGTATAACTGTGCTATTAGGGTTTTCTGCTTGAAGATGAGTTATATTTCTCCACACCAAATTCATTACTGTTGCCTTGGGTTAAATACTCTACTGGAGATCTGTGTCCCCACTTTCTGATTATGCTGGTATTTTTAATAACTAATTAGTGTACTAGCACTTTAAATATTGCAGAATAGATTTTAGCCTATGCCATGCTGCTCTGAAGTCGGGAATAACTCCTCAGAAACTCATAGTGGTGCTCTGGATCTGCACCAGGATGCTGAGTGTGAGGGTCTTCCTGTAATATTCATGCTTTATGTCCACTATCAGGGTTACAAAAGAAATATTTTAAACTGACATAATTCCCAGAAAAGGAAGTGTGAATCTTAAAGAGTATATTCAAATTCACTCCAATGTGATAGCGTATGCTTTTATGTCCATAACATCGTATCGGTGGTTTGATATGATAAAACACAGAGAATACATTTAAGTGATCAGGTTCAATGCAGATAAAACAAAAATACATCATTTCTGTGTTGGTAGTACTGAGCGTGGGGGCCATGACACACATAAGAGTCTTCCAGGCTATAGAATGCTGTAGAAGATTAAAAGATGGCTTAATTTACACGAAAAATTGGTACATGAATATGGGGGGAAAATATATCTGTTAGGGCATGTTGCCCAGGGATAGTGTTGGGATCTCTGTCCTAGAGGATTTTGAGGAGTGAATTAGACAGATTTTTGTCACAGGTTGTTGACATAAACATCAATCCTATTTCAATGCAAGGGAGGGATTAGAAGACCCTTCTAGACCTACAGTTATATGATTTTATGTATAGTTTTGATGGCTTTTTCTGATCTCTTTGCACTTAGGCATGTTGGCTCTGAGCTTACAAAGTCACTGTAGGAGCTTTTGGAATAACCCTTCAGAAATTACAGATAATCTGTTTTTATATACGATAGGGTAAATACACTTAATGTGCTTATACAAGATAGGTGTAAGGAATGGAGCTCTATCATGATATATCTACTCTGACCTCATTTCCCTGAGGGAAATTGGTGGTTTTCTTCTTCTAAGGGTGTCTATGAGCTTCTTTTGAAAAATGTGTTTTAAGGAAAAAACCCAAGCTTAATATTTTTAAAGTGCTGCAATCAAGAAGTGATTAAAAGGACAGAAAGAATCACCAAATTGAAAGATAGCTGTAGAAATTTTATGTTAGTGCATAATTCCATCAATGTGTCCTGAAAAGTAAATTTCTGTGGTTTTCTTTCTTGATGCAGCAGCTCTGATTTAATGCAGCCTTGCTTATGGAAATTAAGGGGCCAGTGCAAAAGCTACAGGCTATTTAAATAGCTCTCCTCTTTGTCTCGCTGCTCCTTGGCCTGAATAAAGAGTATCTGCCGTAAGAAATAATAATAAAAAAAAAAAGCAAAATTAAATGTACTCTGTCCAAATTAGAACAAGTGAAAGATACATGAAAGGGATGAAAATTCTGCTGAGATGTGGGATTTTCACCAGAGAGTTGGCCTATCCATTGTTGTATAATAGTGGGAAAATCAAAAGAATATCAGAAATAATGACAGAAGTCAGCTCATAATTTGTGTGTGTTAGCTCTTCTAATGAAAAAAGAAAAAAAGACAAAGAACCAAACTGAAGTGCAGTTAAAAAACCTACAACTCCAAATCCTAATACCAGCTGGAGACAGTCAGAAGTTGGAGTGAGTCTTTGACTGGGAGAGCAGAGGAGGTAATGATCTGTGAAACACAAAGGGTGAGTTACTGGCCGAGGGCAGGCTGGGGACAAGGGGTGCCCCCTCAGAGCTGAAGTCTACTGTTTCCTCCAGCAGAACAGGCAGGAGAAAATATGAAGAAACATGGATGTATGTGAAAAACAACCTTCAATATTTCTAGCTGTGCTTAACATGGAATGAGGCATGATAACCAGAGTCCTCTGATCCTGGTACTGGGGAAACAAGACTGGTTTTTTGCATGAGCATTTCAAGCTAGCAGCTAGCTCTCCACTGGAACTCAGACCTTTAGTACATGAGGAATGTGGGTGTTACTGTACAAGGTATTTTTCAAACTAGGACAAAGCAGCCTAGTGGTGACTGCAGTGTTGATACCAACCAGGACATGGAGGTGACTCTACCAGGACTTTGCTCTGGATAAGGAGAACTGAAGAACTAGGGCAGATCTGTAAAGCAATCAGATTGACATACCAGCAGTTTCTAAAAGATAAAGCATCCAGGGATTATATCACCCTCAACACTCAATTAGTTTATGTTGCTATAAGTAACTACCATATGGCATAGCTTCTGCACCAGCTGTTTTCCAGTCTTCAATGGGTACACGTCTACAGGAGAAGCTATTCCACAGAGTTGGTGGCAATTAGAGAAGTGGAGGAAAATAACATATTTTAAAGATGATCTTAAAACTTTCAGATGGGTAAGTAGTAAAACACAAGTGGCCAGGGATGTGTTGGCTGTTGTGTGCCAGGCTGGGGGTACCAGGTGCCTGCAAACGCCACATGTCTGCAGCAGGGCAGGTTGCAGAGGTTACAGCTGCTCCTGGTCTACAGTGGTGCAAAGCAGCCAGTGCTGGACAGCAAGAACCGAATCCAGGAGGATCACAGAAACCTTTCATCATGTCCTGGGATGAAGGCTGAGGATTGCAGGGTCTGAGCCATGCTATAACCAGTAGATGTTTTTCTTCAAACCCATGGCAAACAATAACAGGAGCTGCTCCGACCTGCACCATGCTTCTGCCGCCTCGCAGCCCTTGCCCACATCCACTGTGATTTCTTAGGATCTGGAGGTGGGGGGTTACATCATGGGCCATGTTTCATTGCCCACCAAGGCACAGCCAGACCATAGCTACCTCACTGGGGATAAAACTGAGGAATAAACCAGTTTTTCCATGTCTGCTCAGATCTGCAGCCTCCAGCAAGAACAACACCAACTGCTTATGTTTCCCAGCCTCTTTGCCTGCCTTCCACTCTTTCCATTGCAAACTCAGTTTCCAACTTTAAGAAATATTTCTTATACTACTTCTTAAATATTTCTAGAGGGCTGGAGCACGTCTCCTATGCAGACAGGCTGAGACAGTTGGGGCTGTTTAACGTGGCGAAGAGGAGGCTCCAGGTGGACCTTATAGTGACCTTCTAATACCTGAAAGGGGCCTACAGGAAGCCAAGGGGAGATCTGTTCTAGAGGGTCTGTAGCGACAGCACAAGGGGTGATGGTTTTAAGCTAGAAAAGGGTAGATGTAGGCTGGACATTAGGAAGAAGTTCTTTAATATGGGGGAGGTTGATCACTGGAACAGGTTGCCCAGAGAGGTGGTGGAAGCCCCATCCTTGGAGTCATTCAAGGTCAGACTTGATGGGGCTCTGAGCAACCTGACCTGGTTAGAAATGTCCCTGCTTATTGTAAGGGGGGGGTTGGGCTAGATGGCCTTTAGAGGTCCCTTCCAACACAATATATTCTATGATTCTATGATTCCACAGCACAGCTGGGCCCTGTAGAGCTGGATTTGATGCCATTCTTCCCGGTTCCTTTCTTCTGAAGCGATCACAGCCATTTCTGTCTTCACCTCTGTTATTTTGATGCTGAATGATCACCCTTTCAGGCAGCTTGTACTGCCAGCTTGAACCTTGTGTTTCCAGCTTGAAAAGCTATTCTTTGCATACTAGAAAATTATGATTAGACTACCTGTTAGTCTATTGTTTTGAGTTACATCAAATGCTGCTAGGAGCTAAATACCATAATTTATTTATAATTATTTATAATACTTCTTATTAACAAATTCCTTAATTGTGGGTTTTGAAGGAGACTCTTTTCAATTTTAAAGGGTTTTTGAGGTATTAATGAGAGTAGAAACATTGTATAGTACCAATGCAAGCTATCACGTGCTCTGTGCTTTTATCCATAAAATTTCCTGTGATGTAGCTAGGTCTCCTAGATGGATTTGCAACCACTGTGGCTCCGTGGATGTAAGCTACACCAAGAAAACATCTACTCTTTGTCTGACCTGATACTGATTACACAGGAAAGGGCAACCATTGCAGTCTGATAGGCAGAGTATTTGAATTCTAATCTGTTAGCCAAGATGTATTTCCAAGAATGCGCACAAAGGTACCAGAAAAGTGTATGTAAAATGCACAATTGCAATCTCATTTAGTATGTAAAATACCCTGTTGTATGTGTTAGATAGAGAAAAATTCAGCAGGTGATGATACTTCTAACAAATGTACAGGTTCCTTAAACTTCTGAGTTTTGCTTCAATAATTTTTTTCTTTTTTTTGAGTGTTTCCACTAACTTATACAGTACTGTATAATCAATGAAGCCTTAAATCTGTGGTGCCTGGGCTGGGGACCAGAGATTAATACCTTTATACAGAGACCCAGGAATAGTTATATCACAGTCTGAGAAGTATCAACACTTTTTTAAAAATGCAGAAAAAAGGTTTAAGTTGTACTTTAGATCTAGAATATCTATACATAGTAATTTTAAAATGAAGTAGAAAAAAGTGGGTTTTTTTTCTTATTTTCTCAGTAGCAGTCATTTACTTGTACTCCTGTACAAGTTTACAAAGGCCTGACCTCTCATGGATCACCTTTTCTTTATGCATCTCTAATTCCTTTCCAGGCTGAATCTTCTACTGTTTTGGTTTTGTTGTGGTTGTTATGTACATATTCCTAATTTTTTGTGTTTCATTTTTTTTCCTATTCTGATGAGGCAACAAAAGAAACATAGTCTAAAGGAGAGAGGTACTATCTTGGAGGAAAAGAGTTAATACTGAAGGGAATGAGAATACTTGTTGCCAAAAAAAGAAATAATTCCAGAGTGGTCGTCAAAACTTCATTAGAGGTCAGAGAAACATGCAATATTACATTAGCTGAAAGAAAAACTCTTACATGACAGGGTTTAATGTCCTTGGAAATGTTGCAGAGTTTATTTGAAAAATAAGCCCAACAATACTCTATTAAATTTATAGAGGAAATGGAAAGCAGAAACTCAGAAGGCTGTAATTGCCACTCACCTCCTTAGCAGGAAGGTGGAAGTTATGTTGCCACCGTGTGGTAAGACTATGGAGAGCTAGGAGCAGCTACCTTCACCGTCAGGATTCAATAGGAGTGCTGCATACAGTCAGAAATCAGCATGGTTTTCTGAAAAAAAATGTAGTATGCAAATAGCATCGTGATTAGAAAGAAGCAATGTGAGATGAAATCCCATTTTGCTTTTGATTCGTGCGTATGTTCAGCTCTTTGGTAGTGTGTTTGTAGGGGCTTTTTTTTGAATTTTAATTCAAAACTCTGTTACATAAAATGTTCAGTGGAAAAGAAAAGCGAACAGAGTACAGAAAAGAATTTTTTTAAAGTTCTCTTTGTAAAAGGTCATTTATAAGCTTTTATGAGTACAAAAATCCATCATTCTCTTGCACGTCTTCTTGAAATCATCTCCAAAGTTTCTGCATTAATTTTGATTTTTCTCAAATTCTTCTGATAATCCTCAGATACTTCTCAGTTCATTTAGAAATATGAACCTTAGTGTTTCACAAAGAACCTTTTAGAGCACACTATATAGAAACATAATTCTTCTTCAAACGGGAAATCTTCCAGTTTTGCCTACAGCAAGATTTGAGATTCACAGAAGTGTGTCAGCTTGTTCTTTCCCCTCCAACTTTAGATCATAATTCTTCGTGATGTGGCAACTGGTTGCTGTAGAAATTATTAGGATTCAAGAGCATGATTTCACAGCCTGAGTCGGATGAGCTTTTCACAATCCCCTTTTTGATCAGATTAACACTATCCCCTGAGCTGACCCGCAGCCAGAGAGCTGGGTGAGCCTGTCCTCGCAAACCAGGGATTGCTGATGGCCTCACTCACTTTTCCTTTGGAGAGGTCTGTCCTGCTCCACTGCAAGATCTGTTTCTTGTCTTCACTGTAGTGTGAACCTTTCTCTCATCTCTGATGTGTGTAACATCACTTGCACAGGGTTGTTCAGGTGTCATTGTAGCAAAGTGCTTAAACTTCATGCTAAATACAGCGGTCGCCTTTGTAAAAACAGCTCTCCTCCTTAGCACTCACACACTTGTAGCTAAAATACAAGAATGAGATCAAATGAACATCACAGATGACACTCAGCCATATCTCTTGGTACATGTCTAATTATGACTTTCACTGAGGCAATTATTCTGTCTTGATCTTAATGCCTTTTGCAACCATCAGTTAATAAAACTTCACGTAATGTCCTGATAGAACAGGAATTATTACCATCTTTTTAGAAACAGGCAAACTGAGGCACAATTACTGACCTGGTTTTAGATGAGCTGAGAGAAATTAGGACACAAAACTGAGGTGAGAGTCTCACCTTGGCCCCTAGACACCAAATGAAATGCAGAGCATTGCACAAAAACCCAGATCTGCCTGTTCTCAGCATATTCCTGGGATCACCCCCAGCACTGACCCCTGGCTAGTCCCCTTCAGGATTAGTCACAGGGCATGAGGCATGCACGACTGAAGACGTGTCTATGTGAGTCACTGCAGGAAGGCTGGGTTGGTCCAAATTGATTTCAACAGGAGCAGCAGCACCCTACGAGCAGAAGGCAAATGTCTGCTGTTAAAGCTTCCCCAGCTCTACCAGGCTCTTACTTGTATTCTGGGTCCTGGAGGGCCTGGTGGATACTTACTTGACTTGCAAATCCCAGAAATTAGGAGCAAATCACTTCAGTCCTTCCCTTTTTACACATATGACTCACAAGCATTTGCCTCCTACGTTAGTTTTGCTTTTCCTCCAAGTTGAGTCATTGTCTTGTTATTTGATTTAACAATAGCAGAAAAAAAAACCCAACCAACTAGCACCAATTGCTACTGTGTAAGACTAGATCAAAAGCAGTTCTTTAAAGAAGGCTTTCAGGATAGCTAGATTAAAGATTTGAGAAACTGGTAAGAAATACAACTGAAGAAAAACAGCTCTTAAAAGCAAAACATTATGTTTTCTTGCTATTGTGCTTTTAAAATTGAAGGCAACAGCCTGAAAACAGACGTTGAAATAAACCTTACTTGATGGGAATTACCTGGAGATCATTGTATTTATTGAATTTGTTTTGATTTTCCAGTCTCTGCCTCAGACTGTAGGCATAGAGATGACTTAAAAGATTCAATTTCTCTTTTTAAAAATTAAACTTCACTTGATTATTGAGCTGACCTATACTAACCCAGAGACTGTTATGTTTTATTCTGGAGTATCACCAGCAGGCTAGAAATCGTGAGAACAGGACAGGAGGCAAGAGCTGTGTCCCTGGTAGCTTAACAATTTCAGGTGCCATAACTGAGGCTGTGCTGCCTCTCAGAGGCACAGCACAAAGTCGCAGTACATGAGAAGGGAAAGGATTAATCATGATTCTTTAAAAATTATCTTGGGTTTTTTTCTCTCCTTTCTCCCCCTCAACAGCCTGTGTGTTGTCCGAAGCTCTGTGTATGTGGGGGCTCTTGATAAGGTTCTAAAAGCCCTGTGGTTTAGCACTTCTCGCTCAGATTGTATCACATGCAATGATACCCTGGATAAATAGTTTTCCAGCCGGATGAAGGTATTTTAGGATCCTTTCTTGCTTCTCAGTTCTCTTCTCTAATATTTGGCATCTGGTACAATTGTGGAGATCTCATGAGCTATTGAGGATAAAAAAATCTGGTGGTTTGGAAAGATCAGGAGAAGGTTCAGGGAGTTGACGTGATTATTGTCCAGCACTATGGAGCAGGGAGTAGATTTGGGAGTTTCCCTGTGAATTTTCCCATTTTAGCCAGATCTTTCAGTGAAGCTGCTGTTCTGGCTCATGGGTGCTACTGATAAACACCAGACCCAGAGCAGTGGCAGGAGAAGATGGCATCCTTCTGCTTATGCAGCTTAAGTGACAACACATTGAGATGAACAAGTTCACTTTTGCCCGCTCACAAACTCAGGGGTCTTTTTAAAAACCCTTTCCTGGAAATGCTGAACTCAGTTAATGTGTTACATTGAGAAAGAACACCACAAGTCTGTGTATGGAGCATCTCTTGTTTATGAGCCTAACTATGAATTTTGGGCAACTGATTTTGACCTTACTAGTGAGAAGACTTTGAACTGGATGCTAACTTGGCAAATAGTGTACCAGGAAAGCCTGGAACACGTCAGAAATGTTTCCATGGTTTTGTGAGATTTAAAATGATGCAAGACAGAATAACCCCCAAAAGAAGAAACAATAACTTACTGGGGTTGTTCTGATTGAGTTAGCAGACAGCATGCAGTGCTGATGAGAGGTGGGAGTAGTAAAAGAGGAATGAAGGTGTGTCAACAATCTTCTACTGTAAGCTGCCATTCAGAAGTGTTCTAGTACCTGATCTACTTAGTACTGAGGCCCAAGATTATCTTTAATGAGCAGATCACTCAGCACAGCCCTGCTGAATAGCATCTCAGCCCAAAGGGAAGTTGCAGGAAAAGTGGAGAAGCCAAGACGTGTATTTTCCCTCCATCCCATTGAGTCTTCCAAAGGGCCACTGAAGAATCTAGTCCTGGCACAGCTCCTTTCCCAGGAGAGGAGGAAAGCAGCAACATGATGGATGTAGTCATGTTGCTCAAAGCCCAAGTACTGTCCCTGACTAAGCATATTAGTATTAAAACAGCCAAACTTTCTGTTCCCCTTCCGGAACTGATGTTCTCCTGCATGAGTTATTTGGTTAGACTGTGTAGAAATTACCAATGCAAGTCCACCAAGTGCTCAGTAGTAAACAGCAGATCACAAAGACGTTGGTTTTGATTCCAGCAAAATAGCATTCCTGGGACATCCAGAGTGTCACTGAACAGCACTGTCTCATGTTTGACCCATGCTCTCCTCCTGGAGAAAGTATGCTTTTGAAAGCACAGCTGAGATACGCTTTAGAGGAGAGACTAGCCCTTTGCCTTCAATGCAGCAGCTAAAATGTGCCTGAAGATCAAGAGTCACTTCTCCTGTCTGACTTCATTTTAAGCTTGTAGTTTAGATTAGTGGAAAGAGTGTGCACTTTGCTGACCACTTGAAAAAGGAAAGAAAGTGTAAAATAGTTGCTCGTCTGTGCAATTTTCCTAAGTAAATGCCTATTTTTGGTTTCAAGTGGAAAATAATGAATCATGTAGTGCATTCACATCTATGAAAGGAATGGATTTGACTCCCTGGAACACGAAAGTCCTTAGTGGACAAGCATAGCACTGTTACATTTTATTACATTTAAAACCAAAAACTCAGTCTTTACTAAGTATGTATCTCTAGGTACATCTTTTACACCAGTTATGGATTTGGACTTAAAACTGCACTAAGCCACTTGTCTGAGTGCACAAGGCACAGAAAAATAATATATAGGCAGTTAGTCAATGAGGTGGTTGTGTTTATAGCAATATATCATGGTCCCTTTTCCAGTTCATGAATGTAGATCTGCAAAACAGAAACAGGGCATCCTGTTAGCACTCCTTAAAGAAATGCTCTTCACATTGAAAAATAATAAAAATCTGTGTAATCATGATGTAACCATGATTTGAGTATTTACACATACTTCTGGAATCCTGCTAAGCCTGCTGAAGATGAAACCTCACACCTAACGTGGTAACAACTTAAATGTTATAGCCACAGAGTGGAGCACAGCATCTTCAGGGCTTGGAGGGGATGACAGAGCTATATCATCTGAAGAAGTTTGAAGAGTAAATCACAGCTTCCCTCTCTGATGGGTGTTCCCACTCACAGATCTCTGTCCCTGCAGAAGCAGGGCAGAGTACCCACCACAGGGACTGCTGCAGCTGCACATCACTGGTGGGAAGGGATGTTCAGCCAGCCCAGAGCTACTGTGTTTTCCAGGGGAAAAGTTACCATGAAAAGATGAAAGACATCCAAGAAAGCTTTAGAAAGGAAGGACAATATATATTAAAACTGACATCTCTGAGTGTAACCCACATCCAAATACTCCAGAAATAACATGACTTAGAAAATTGCTTTTTTTAGTGATAAACAATCAAGGGCAAGGAGCACAACTCGGCAGTACTGGTCCTACTCAGCAAGGACGATGGTGTTTTCTTTGCAATTTGAAGCGTCTGAATATTTTGAGCGATTTCAAAACATACATTCTGTAGCCCAGTGGTGGGAAAGGACTTTGCCAGGTTAGTAAGTCCTATGACCTGGCTGTGCCTTGTGCTGGGCAAACACCTCACAGAACCAGACCCGGTTCCCAGGCTGCTGCAGGGAATAATGAGATACTGGTCAGCCGTGACCTCAGCACAGCAGCGCTGGAAATGTTGTGGATGTTACAGTAAAAATATACTGGTGGGAAAAGGATCTGAGATAACGAGTCTTTTTTTATGTGGGCATTGTCCTTGATACCAAATAGGATGTGTTTAAGGGTAGAGCAGGCTATGAGGGCCTTGGAAGTCAAGATTAGTGTACATTAGATATTGCGAGCTGTTAGATAGATCAAAAAGGAGCCATCTCCATCCTGCCAACAAGTGTAACAGATAAAGAGGGGAAAGGGGGAGGATATTTTTTTCCAAAGCCACCCTTAATCAGCAAAAAACAGCAGACAGAATTATCTTTGGTAGATGGGGATGTGTGGGGTATGGGTTACATTTATAATCTGGTGGGTTCTAAGCTTTATTATAATTTCCAGTATTTGCCTGCTACATCCTAAGGAACAACACGAGCTGGATCTAGTGCGTGTCATTTTTAACTGTGTGCATGTCATTTATATGGTAATGGGGGAGTTTCCCCTCATCCTCAGCGATTTCTGCAAAATTCTACATGCTGGTTCTCAATATATTTAGCTTACTCCAGTGTAACTTAAAATGCACATTCATGATCTTTGAACAAAGCAGGCAAGGCTAATTAGTAATTTGATGCTGTTCTGTACAATGCAATTCAAAGTAATACTTATAATTTGCAGTTAATTAATTGGTTTTTTTCCTTAAAATTCTTAATTGCCTTTCTACGATATTCATTTTTAGTAAGTTTTTTTTCTTACCAGTTTTAGATCCAATTATGCAAACAATTTCTTTTTGCCACTGCTATATGGCTCTGTGTGTGTTTATATGTACATTTCTATGCATATTTTTATTCTTTTTCAGAAATTTGTATGTGATGATTTATAGATGGGATATTTGTCAGTGGAAATTAAAAAGTTGAAAATAATGAAATTGCTGTACAACTATGAGAAACAAAATGTAACAGGGAATAGAAGACTCAAATCAATACAAGATTTTTTTTTTAAAATAAAGCTACATCTGTGGAATTCCATAGTTAACCTCATCTGGTATTTAATTCACTATCCAATTAAAACTCTCATTAGAAGACTCTAATTATTGTAGCTTTAAAGTAAAACCAGCAGTCATGAGAGACAAAGGTTTGGACTCTCCAAGGAAATTAAAATGGTCATAAATTTAAAAATAAAAATGTTAGCAAATATAGACATAGTGCCTGGGATGAGAAACGTGTCATGGGCCAGACGTTTGCTGGGCAAGGTGCTGAGTTCTCTAGGACTGACAAACCCCAGGAGCTCGTCTCTCACGAACAAGAGCTGGGTGAAACCACCTTGCTTACCCCACCAGTGCCCTTCCAGGGCCCTTGAAGGCTTTCAAACCCTTCATGCTCTGCAGATGTGAATGGAAACATTCACAATAGCTTTCTTTCCACCTCCTTCTACCTCACCAGAAGAGAAAGTGTTTCCCTAATTTGTCTTTCCTTGTCTGGGCTTGTGCTTATTGCCTTAATATACAAGGCTTTTGAGTGGCTGTTGCAGAAATGTTATCCGCTGCAAACCTATTTATGCTTTGCCAGCATTTCCTATTGAACATTCTGCATGCCCAAAACATGGTGTTTTATTTCCTATCTCACTTATGGGAGTTTCTGGGCTGTGGATGTTGGCCGGAGTGACACAGACCCAGGGCCCTTGCTCTAAGCGCTCGGTACCACTCGGCTTTCCCTCTTGTCACAGTGCAGCTGGAGAAATCACCTGTACCTAAAGCATCTGTAACTGTCTTCTGGGCATCAGTGGGGTTTAGCCCAAGGTCTGTAGCTTCCTGGGGAGAGGTGAAGTGAATCCAGTTGGGCCAAGGAAGGGGACTGTGCAAGCTTTTGGCAGTAGATTTAGAATTACTGTGCAATAGTCCACAGCCCCAAAATATTGGAAAAAAAAAAGTATTTCCTGGTAATATAGGTAAAAGAGATTTTGATGGGTGGACATTATCCTCCAGGTATGTTTGTCTTTTCTGTGTGCTTATCTGAGTCCATAGTGGAGGTCCTTCCAGACTTGCACTTAAGAAGAGCAGAATTTCTGTTCAACATGCAAGTGCCACCAATCTGATAAACATAGTCAAACCACACTGATAGATCAGTGGCATAACCTGATTACATGCCATTACCTTCATTAATAATAAATGTCGCTATAAGCTAATTTGAATTCTGTTTTTATCCTGCTCTCTTTTTTTATTATTCCTGGGTAACTCCATTGATCTCAGTAGTTCCTCTGATTATTCAGTACTGTAAAATCAGATTCATCCTCTGAGTCATTATTGAGCTAAATCTCTCAGTTAGCCAGATCCTGAATCGCTGTTCAGGTTGAAACCTCTGGGAATATTGCCCTAGTAGGGCGATATAAACTCCAAGTAGGTTTTTAATGGCTGTTCAATGACTGTAGCAGTTTAAACTGGGTAAGACATTTGGAGCTAAACTAAATTCAGTCAATGATGTGCTACAGTTCCCTTTTTATAAAGCAGGACTGTATTTTGCAATATTAACTGGTGTTTATTAGCAGTTGTGCTAGGTGACTAGCAGGTGTTGCTCAGGGTGAATAAATCATGCAAGCAATTCATGTGAAAGGTTGCACCAGGTGCTGATAAAAGTCCATGGGGTAGAAGAATCAAGTTCTTTAATAGCAATGTCAGGCTGTTCAGTCTTTTTATCTCTCATATTTCTTTATGAAACATTAAAAGAGATTGCTTTTGGGCACTTGTGTTCTTGAACTATTGCAATCGTCTAATGAATTTTTGATAGCCGAATTCAGAGGGTTTTGTGATCACTAACTTTCTTGATATGTCTGTAGCTATTGAAATGGATCCCCTGTGTCAAGATTGCCTGTCCATCTTCCTCCTATCATAAAACCCATAGATTTTTTGGGAAGAACCTGTAACTTTTAATTTAAAGGAAAGGTGAAGTGGAAGCTACTTGAGCAGGTTTGAATAGAGTAATACTCAGCATATAATGAAAGCCTTGGTTTGTCTCACTGCATTGCACAGATAAGCAAATTGTATTTCCAGCCATAGCAACCTGTTAAGTGGCAAGGGGGGCAAAAAAAGCAAGAAAAGAAAGGATTTGACTATAAGGAGCCCTACTGCATCCAGTCAATTGGGCAACATGAATTCTGTCTTGTCTAGGTCCTTAGCTATTGAAAAGGTACAATACAACCTTGCAATGAACATTTACCCACAGCAATGAGCTGCAGTGCAAATTACTCAGAAGACTTTTGCCAGGAATAGTTTGTACAGATTTAGTGCCTCTAGGCTTTCACGGAGAGCTGACAACAGGCTGTGTTTATGGCAGGTGATGGAAAAATACATTCTTATTATTCATTAGTGGCATACAGCAGTATGCCACTGCAGACAGGTTTTCTAGATGCGTTTGCTCATTGGAGTGAGTGTGAGAAACAGGAATGTCTGACAATATGATCTCTAAGTAAAATTCCTACTTTCATAATTCAGTCCCCATTTTCATTATTACATCTGGACATCCTGACAGATCACAGGCTTGCCTGTGTTGATGAAATGTCTCCATGTCAGTCTAGCCTGGATGGTCCAAGAGGTTTTTACTGTGGCTGAGACTGACTCACACCACCAAAGGAGGAAACCTGCTAATTGTTAGGAGTGATTGTGAGTATAAATCGTTAATGTTTTTGAAAGCAAACAACTAAGGATTGCTAAGGATGGTGCACATGGGAGAAAAAGCCAGAAGCATAGAGAAGGAAAATTCTGAAAAGAAGCAGAATGAGCATGTTGAAGCAACTCAGTGTCATTCTGCCATGTTTGTCCAAAGAGGACAGCGTTTATTGCAAAACAGACCCCAAAATACTGACTGATGTGCCCTCAGGGTAGTATGGCATTGTATATGACAAGGGGTAGCCCTGCCCGCCTGCCTGTCTGCTGTGGTTGTTCTTGAGAGCGGTGCCAGACCTCCTGGGGAGCTGCTCATTGCTCCTGGTGGAGACACGGGATCCATGTGAGATCTGAGGGGCAGCTCCTCTCCATGGCTTCTTGCACTTCAAGTGCTCAGTGTGTCAGGATGTGAAGATGCCCTGGTGGAGCCCCTGGCCATTTCGAAATAGTTGAATTCTTCTCTTATTTGTGAGAATCCACCTGTACTTCTTAGATGACATCACACAGTTGCATGTGTCTGTTTTGTTAGATGTTTTATTTCAATGAATGTAATCGGTATGAATGAGGGAGATTTAAAACATTCATTGTTTCTTATTTATTATAGCCTGAGCCTGGCCTCCTGTGTGTATTCTTGTAAGAGTTTCAGAGATGTATCTAAGGACAGGATCAGGAGAGTAGTCAATAACACTAGCATTTTGAAGCCCTCAAACACTCAGACAGCAAAGAAGGTCTGGCAGCTACTTGTCAATAACCTTGTAAATAATATCCCAATGCCTTGACTCATACAACAACTACAGAATCTTCAGTGTTGGAAACACAACAAATTAGAAGAATCAATGCACCAGGGAAAAGCAAAAGAAACCAAAAGACAAGCATTACCATCCTAATATGATCTCAGTCCTGCTTCTTGGAAAGGGGTGTCCTAAAGATTGTCCTCAGAGAAACAGTGGTGGGTATTACCAGTAGTTGGGACTAGGGATAAGGAGCCCAGGTTGGAGTGGTCAGGACCTGGCCAGACTGTCTGGCAGAGTTGCCTCTGATGTGCACACTCAGTGCACAGTGTCTGCTGGACACTATCTGCTCTTCACCTCTGTGTTGTTCCCTCAAGGGTGCTTGCTAGGTATCAGAGAGCATCCAATGGTGACATGTCTTCTGCTGGAGCGTGGCAGCACAGAGCCACAAAAGCAAAGATGGAACACAGCCCATTTGCCTTTAGATTTTGGGTGGTTTTCCTGTTTGCCAGCTCAGGCCATGCAGCAGCTCCAGGGCCCACATAAGAGATGTGAGGGCAAGGCATGACCTTGTTGACCACACAGAACATGGGGTTGTCCTCAGTGCCTAGCATGCACCACCACACTGAAATGAGCTTCTGTCCAGGTCCTCAGCATCTGGGCACAGGGAGACAGAAAGCACTGGCCAAAGCCTCACTTGATGTCTCAACACAATGTTCTACAGGAGGAAGGGGCTGCAAGACTATGTGAATGGAAAACAACACATGTTCAAACAATTAAGCTGCATGACTAAGGGGAAATGAATGAAATTTCAGCCCACACCTTCCCCATGCTTGAGGAGATGCAAATCTCCTGACTGGTCTCCTTTCCCTGAGATGAGGGGCTGCAACCTTCTCACAGCTCCTGAACACATGGGAGGAGCTCCTTGCTTGCATCACTTCAGCTCCATGGCTGCATAATGCTGCTGCTGTCAGGTGGTGAGCTTTATGTGTCAAGGATCTGATGTTTAAAACGTGCTCGTCAAAGCCACCATGAAAGCAAGTAGTATTTTATTCTTCATAAGCTTGTTGCCTGCCACTGGCAGAGAAGGCTATGTATTTAGAGTAGGAATAAATGGGTCACTGGAGAGACCATTGCAGCTCAGGTTTTCTTAAGGATTGCTTGGACAAACACCTTGAGAACTGTTGTCTGCATACAGGGACTGTGGGATGAAGATGAACCTGAAGTTAAGGCTCAGCCAAAAAATATTTTATTTTATTTTTATACAAGAGGTTATCAAATTGTTTAGTGGCACTGCAAAATTGCTTTTTCTCCACCTGACTCAATTATACAACTGTGAAAAAGGATTAATTGCACTGAAATCAATAGTGCTGCAGGGCTATTGCTAACATCAGCACAAAATAATGTCAACACAGGAAAATGCAGATTGGTTATAGTAATAGAAAACAATTTGATACTATTTGCATGCACATAACTACATTTACGCCCATTTTATACCTATTACGATGACGTAATAGAAGTCAGTGTAGACCTACACTACTGCAACTGAGAGAAAAATTTGCTTGTGTACATATGAAAGATGGCATGGTGGTCTTCTAAAGCCATCCCTGAAACAAATGTTAGTGGAGGCCAATATGAACAATGTGCTTTCCCTAACTGAGGAAAAACGCTTTCAAACTGTACAATAGCAATCAATTTGGATGTGTGGTTGGTGGTTTGAGATGATCTAGTAATTGATTTTGAAACAGATGGCAGCTGTCAAATAAGCATTTGTATTTATTTGATGTTTCTGTGAGAACCCTTGGGGTTTTGCTATCTCAGAAGTCTTTGTTTTCTCCTTTCCTAAATCCCCTTTATGTTCTCTGATCTCTCTTCCTCTTATGTTCTTTTGATGCTTCCTACTGACAAATTCTTTTTAGCTCCCTTTCCTGATGTAAGCCATGGCCTTTATGTTAGGCTTTAATTTCATTGTGTTTAAAAATCCTTTTTATTAACAGTTTTAATAAAGCAGCAACATGTCTTCAGCACACCAAATACTTAATGCTTTGAGAATCATCTACAATACATCACACAAACAAAACCATTGATTATGCTTCCTGGAATTGCAGCACTTCACCATATCAGTAACAGCTAACATAGAAGTGACGGTTCCCTCTGTCAGACCAAATCTTGCGTAATTCTTCATGTAAAAATTAAAATATTCTGAAATTAATGAGTCTATTTACAGTAAACTAGGCAGGTTCGCGTGTGTGTCTGTGCATGTATCTATACTGACTCAGAGGAGAATCGAGGTATTTATTTTCTGTCTTTGTCTTCTGTGGGCACAACATTAATAATATTGTTTTGCTTTCCTACTGAAGAAGAAGATATGGTGTGGAAGAAGAAGACAATGTTAATAGTATAAAATAAATTGATTTTTAAATAGGAAAAACCTCCTAAGTCTCTATACCTGTTACAGCCTTATTTTGACCACTTGAGATGCAAAAAAGCCTCTACTTCTCTGGATGCAGTTAAAAACCCCTTTCTGCTCAGTCTCCAAGGGCACCTCCTCAGCTGTTATAAGTGGAAGTTACTTTTCTGAAGTTAATGACACTGCAGTTATTAACTGCAGCTTGTCTGTATAACACGAGGGGCTTCACCAAGGATGGACACACAATTCAGATCTCCAGAACATCTCTTATCTAGCTGCAGTACGGATCTGTAAGTCATTTTTCCTTGGAAGAGAAAAGGTTAGTTTCTTTGCATTCATTGTAATATTTTTTCCTTAGCCTTCTTATTAGAAGATGTTAGCAGTTAAAGACTGAAAAGCTCTTAGGACCAGTCTTTCACTTACTGTTGTAGAAGGGGTTATGTGCCACTGCCAGTGGGGCTATGTACGTACAATTACTAAGCTACCAGTGGATTTCCCAGTCAGTCATTGGTGAAGGCTTCATCTTTTCCCTAACAACCTGTTAGAACTTTGCCACCTTCAGCAGAAAGGCATGATGTATAAATGTAACCCAGGACGGATAAAGGTTGCAGAACTAGTTATAGTTTTAGAAATGCATGAAGAAACCCCCATGGCCATGACGTTTACATGCACTTATTAAAAAAGCAGAGCTCTGCCAGTCTAGAGCTCTGCACAGGCCTGGGAAGTGGAGTCACCATTGAAATGTCTGTAGAAATACCACAATGGCAGGTTATGGTCCACAACATTAAAACCATCTGTGTGGATTTCCAAATGTGATTCATACAACAGGTTTTAGTTGGAATCTGTTGGTTGCAACTGAGGCTGCAGAAGATAAAGCCCTGCATTGACTCTATAAGAAAAGGCAGAGGTCTGGACACACATCAGTGCGACTGTTAAGTGCTTAGACAGAGGTGGACATGAAAATTGAAAATATTTGATTGCTGTGGCCAAATCTCTGCTAAAGGTGCTATACAAGTATCAAAATCCACTCATGAAGATTCTAATGGGATTGGGGTGGATATTGTCCCTGGAGGAAGGAGCCAGATAATTTTTTTAAATCCCTTCCTATGATTCCTTGAAAAGTTCATTGCCTAAATAAGATACAAGTCCCCATTTCATTGCTCTTGCAAGTACTGCTGGCATAAACTGAAAAGTATGAAACAATCAGACACTTCCTTTCCTTTTATACACGTGCAGGGCTCGTTTTGGCTAATATGTCTAAGAGAAACGTCCATCCAATCTCTGATCCACTGTGCAGTCCATCCAGGGATTGCCCTTATGGTATCATGGCCAAATGTTACATTCAGACCCAGATTCATCACACCTTGTTACTTGGCAGCTGAGAACCACAGCAAGTGACCTCTCCTTTCTGCTTCTTGATGGTGAGCAGGAAAGCTTCTATCAGGAAACATGTTCTTCTGAAGAGATGACATTCCTAGTGAGGGCAGCCTGAATCACTCTGGATGCTATCTGGGTCTTGATACCAAAGACTACCACCTACATAACATGCTGAATGCGGCAATCTGTCATTCAGCTCAGGGAAGATTCCTCTCATCACACCTCTGTTACTGCCCCCAGTTTCTTTTCTCATCCATTGATATTAAATGATTTAAAATGTATATATACCCAGTTGTCACTGAATGTACTCCTACCTAGGACTTCAAATGCTCCTCCTGAGGGCCTGTCAACTTAGAACACTCTTTGTTTCACACAGCTTTGAAATAGTCATTTGATTGAGTCTCATTTGGCTAGAAGAGGGATTAAAGTGCACATACTGTAACATACCTTGAGCATAAGCATTTCACTGGATTACCATCTGGTTAACATGTGTCCTCACCAAAGAGTCAGTACTTACAAGCAAGGTCATCCAGCTGTTTCAGAATGTCTCAATATTGAATGTGGTAACATGGAACAAGTGTTGACTTACCTCAGATACTGTGCTTGAACCCAGCCACCAAGTCTGAACAGGTGGCATCACAGTCCGTGTTCAGTTAAGGCAACTACACACTTCATTCTCGCTGGTTTTAGGGTTTGCGTGCCCCAGTGTGATGGCTAGCAAGTAAAGCTGAGGAGAAAGAAGAAGCATAGAGCCACTAGGAATTAACTGTGAGGAATCTCCACGGCTTGGTCATAGCATCCCTACATCATGTAGCACCCAGCAACTGCAAGCTTTGAGGAAGAGAGGAAAAGTTTTGATCAATTACCACTTTATTCCCTTAGCTAGGAGGTCGTGAGGTATATTTGGAGGAGGGCTCTGGTGTTTAAGGAGATCTGGGTTTCTAACAGATGTGAAGTGAGTTCTGAACTGACTTTAGAAAGACCCAGGAGTATTGAATGCAACTGATTTTCTGAGCACGTGGTAAATGCAAGCACAAAGAATAAAGAGTCCCCAAGAACACATTGTCTGCAAATTGTGTTTTACTTTCAGCTGGAACTTCCTGGTATTATTGCATTTTATGTTTCATAAGAATGTTCCCTGATTTACTAAAACTAACTGTCTCTCTCATAATGGCAAGGTCCTGGCTTTGTTTCAAGGCAAAGGTTCACACAATTAAATCTCATTAACAGAGGGCCTCAAAACCTGCATTAAAGCCTTTCTTGGCATGTGACTTTCAGCAGAACTACTTCATTAAGTCTGAGATCCTGGAGATAATGTTTGCTGAATAAAGTCATTCCTAATTAACGTTAAAATGTCAGGGATTCATCTGCCAACCATTTTTACTCCTTTTCCTTTGTACTCTTAATTATCTCTTTAATGAGCGGCCAATATAAAAGTCAAAAGCAGCATCTTTTAAATGTGCATATAACAGGTGGAACAGTGCAGCAAAACAAATTTGCCAAGAATGTGCTTTCCCATGTAATATTTGCAACTTCTAGACAACTTTTTGAAGCCTCATTGAGATGTTGTCATGAAGTATTAATTTATTTGTAGAAGGCATGAGTATCGAGGGTGACTTTCCTTTGCACCCTGTTTTATGTTACCTTGAGTTTTACCTCAAGCCTTATGCAAGTCTGGAGTAACAAAGGTATTCATTTACTAAATATATTTGTCTGACTGTTCTCCAAGGATCATTCATCCAAGACTTTTTTTTTTAAAGAAATAAAACAGTCTTTGGTGAGTTTCTACTCTTCAGACCAGAAGGATAGTCTGGTTGGATCAAGAGGTCATCATAGGGTGGTGTACAAACATGGTGGGTCTGAACTCTGAAAATCCTCATTCGTTTTTGCTATGACCAGTGATAACCGAGATGTTGGAGCTGCTTGAAATTGTGTGGCAGGACTTCACTGGTGAAGGCTTAGGAACACTCTGCAGCCTCTTTAATTCTTGTTCTCACATTAAAGTAATGGGACCTGTCTTCCTGCCCATCAATCTGTACAGCATATGCAAGGCCTTCTGCTATGGTTTAAATAGGAATGACTCATATGATATTCAGCCTCCTAATGAAAATGGATTACGTTATTGCCTTTTGCAAAATGGGAGGTTTAAAAAGCCAAGTTAGTGTCTTCCAAATGTCAGTAACTGGAGACACTTTGGACAAAGAGTGAATTTTATAGCTTTTCTGGATATCTGGAAGCTGAAGTCATCTTTGCAATGAAGGATATTATATGATAAGAAGAAGTATTAGGAATTAAAAGTTCGTTGAATTTGCGTTTAATGAGAATTAGGCTCTGTGAGTCTTCAAAATAATTTCTTATGATGGCAATACTGTTTTCTCATTACACACCTGAACTCTGACATGTTTGTATTGGCATCTTTCTGAGTACCTTTTCAATAGCAGCTACATCATTCAAATCACAAAAAAAATCTGTAATCCCAAAATTCAGCGGTAAAAAGGATGTCTCTGACCCTGTCTACTTAGGGAAAATTGGTTTGCAAAAGTGATTTAAAAAAGGAAATAGGGATAAAAGTCAAGATGGTATACAAGTCACAGATTGTAAAGCCTGCTATATTCCAAAGTGTTTCAAAGCCCCAGCACTACATAACTTATAGAAAATGCCTATTTTTGTTTATTCCCAACTGGCAACAGATCTTAGGAAGATTTAAGTTGTGTCTGAAGCACTTGTATCTAAGTGTAAATGCTGTTTGAGTCCATTGACATGTGTCTAGTATGACTTTGTGAACTCTTCATGGAGGACTAAACCTCAATCACAGCAGATCTCCATTAGCCCCAAGGGAGCCTCAGTTCTGTGACCATCAGGCAGGTGGGAACCCAAGCTCTGCCAACATGTGTCCATGTGTAGGACACATAGAAGAAGCAGCAGAGCCTTTTATGCTGTCATGAATCTATATACTATTATGAATAATTTGATGTTTCTTGAGCAAGATAATTATGCTTAATAACCTGTATATTCAGAGTAATTGTTATCAATTGTGTTCATTTGTGTATATGGCGTAATTTAATGAGTATTTTTAATTGATATTCCTGTGGCATCCTCCCTGTGCTGTGATTAGACTGGGATTTTCATATCTGCGCTGTTTCATTTATTGCTAACTAGTAATTTACACCTAATAGCCTTTTTTTCTGTTCTCACTTCTTTTTTTTTTTTTTAATTAGAGGAGATCTTGAAGACTCATATTGCTCACTGGTGGTCTCCTGATGGCACCAGGTTAGCATATGCAACAATTAATGCCTCCAGAGTCCCCACCATGGAGATCCCAGTATACACTGGCAGCCTTTACCCTACTGTTAAAACGTATCATTATCCAAAGGTAAGGGAAAATAAAACAAACAGTCCTGTTGTTCTATAAAAAACCGTAAAATATTTTTCCAGTAGGCTCAGACAGGAGGCTCTATAATAGTGCACATTTGTAAGCAATGAAAATAAGGAAGATCAGCTGTTCCCCAGTGAATGTGGTCTTCGTTACTCGCTGTATTTGTAAAATTGCCGTTTTCTGATTGAAGTATTAGCCGTTCTAAATATAATGAAAATAAAATTGAAAAATTCTTGCTTTGTATCCCCATAAAAGCAATTTCACTTCCATGCTAGAATGGAGTTGTTGCTGTCTGAAAGTTTGAAAGCAAGCATTTTTACATTTAGATACATTTTCTTTTTTTAGGAAGGAAAATATAGTATTTGGGCTTCCTTAGAATATCCAGGATGACCTAATGCCAGAGGTCGTAGTCTGGAGACATGTTGTGCCTGAGCATGACAAAGAGCACAGTGAAAGACAGAAAAGACTTCAGAGCCCATGTCTCCTTGGTTGCAGAGACCTGTACAGCAGTCCTGCAGTGGGTACCCAGCACCGGCACCACTCTGCACCAGTATTGATACACTGCTGCTGGTATTGCTGTAATGTTCTGCTGTACAGGAGAGTACCATGCTGCAGGCATTTCTTCTGAGTGTCTCACTTAACGATTACCTAAGACCTCCCATGTTGGTCCAAACTGAACCATAATTTAACAGGAGAGATATCCACATTTATGCAGGTTTTGTGGACAGTAACAGTGATTCAGCAGGGGATGTCCTCTCCTACAATAGAAAATGAAATCAGTATTTTACTATAGCTGCCATCATTCTGTTAGACAACTTCCTATCAAAAGATACATAAAATAGCAATATTTCTAGTCACCATGAAAAGTAGCATTTTTTACCAAGGCTAGAGGTGTCCTAGGTAAAATTACCCCTTGGCTGTGCTACTAATCTTTCCACACCTCTGTGCCACATCACCACAGTTGCAATTTCCCTGTGAACAATCACAGCAGTCCAGTCCGAAACCCCATACAATGGAAATGCATTTTATAATCCATTGGGATATAATAAATCAAAACCATTCTGTGTTGTATATAATACAGTAAATTATTCTTATCTTAAAATCCAGGCTGGAATGGAAAATCCAACTATTTCTTTGCATGTGATTGGTCTGAATGGACCTACCCATGACCTGGAAATGACTCCTCCAGATGACCAGAGAATGAGGTAGGTGCTTTCTTGTCCTGGGATGTTGGACCCCAGTTCTCTTTGGGTTTTAAATCAGACTCTGACCTTTTTCAAGAACATTTTACAGTACCTTTCTCTGCCACTATCAAAGGGTTCATTTTGTGTAAATCTGCTTTAAAGTTTTCAAATTATTTTTCTTCTTACATGTGTTTTATAGAACATTATTATTCTACTTTTGATTGAAATTGCTGTGACACAGACTGAATTCAGAGTTGGGTTATTTTTAAAGAACTTGACAGAATGTCTCCAAAACCATAAGAACACATTCATTTCACATGTAATCACAGGCACTGTAGAAGGGATATTGTCTGCAGCCTGTATGAAAGACCATGAAGCAGAAAGAGGGCAGCCCTATAACAGAGCAAACATGAACTCGCTGCTTCATGATGTGAACATAGGAAAGAAATCAGGCAGACATTCTGCAAATACATTGCCCAGTCTTCATTAAAAATGGAAAGGAAAGCTCTTTGCTATTTTTAGAGCAAGTGCATTTTAGAAGTTGGCTTGCAATTCAGTGAAATACTTAGATGCCTATTTCTAATTAAGTGCCTAAATCTGCATTCAGCAAGAATTTAAAAGTTTGGCTTGGACTTCAGCATGTGGTCAAATCTTGAGCTATGCTTATGAGTCTGTGAACACTTGCAAGGAAGATCACGTTGTTCAGGAGAGAAGCAGCTTTAGGTAATTCATGGCACTCTTCCCTGCAAAGCTCGGAGATTAGAATCCAAATCCAGATTTCAGTAACTTTGATTTAAACTTGAAATAGCTTTATAGCAGGCCAAGAGAAATCAGACTCTGCTTCTACATCTGAAGTATCCATAGTGACCTCTCCAAATGTAATGCTGAAAGATCATCCTTTCCAGGAATATCACTTCTTCGTGTAGGCGCATCCAACCATCATGCGTGCTCACCTTTTTTTTACTGTTTGCTAAGTTAGATTGCTGGATCTGTAATTCCAGTGCCAATAAAGGTAGAGGTACAGCACAGAGCTAATGAAACAGGGCAGCTTGGAGAGCAGGGGAGAGTGCAGGGGTTACATAAGGCCTTTGGATAGGCTGTGTAGTCATCCGATGAGAGGATACTAAACCAGTGACATCATTTATGGTGGGAGTTGCCTTTCTTTGCTAGGAGAGCTAGTGTTAGCTTCAGAACATGATTTTACTGAATAACTAGAAAATACTCCAAATCCATTTACGCAACAAAAGATGTATGACCTGTGACCAAACCAAACGGTCATAAATGCCCTTGCCTTTTAAAAATACAGCTTCAGATCTGCCTACAGCAGGTAGCAATTCAGGATCACAGTATCCCCATCACAGTATCCTAATCACAGTGTCAGAACTGTGGTTCCTGGGCAATAAAATTTTTCTATTGCTAGCATACTCTGTAAACAGAGAGATTCAGAATGTTTTCATTATAGTAATAACTTCAGCCTGTAAGATCCGAATGTTGTCAATAATTTTGTCTTATATGGTTATGGGTGGCTGTAATTTATTTGCATGCTATCAATATTGTAAAATGATGCAAAATATATCATAATTAATTAGTCTCTGTATATTTCATCAAAACCATGGCAATTGCCATCCCTAGGGCAGGATATAAGTAGTGCTGCTAGAGCAACAGGGGGGCGTTTTCATTATGCATATGTTTTCTGAAATGAGAGGATTAGTGTGATAACATTTCATTAAAATAGACAAGAGGGATGTACCGTACAGTTAGTTACAGAAGGAAGTTTCAGCGAAGCAGGAGAAGCTGGTGATAAGGATCATCAAGCAGAGCCATCCTATCTGAAGCATTTCAATGTGCTCAATCTGTTCATGCAGATGATATATGGGCAGAGTGGTATTTCTTGGTGTTCTTTTTATCTGGAGCAAAGTGGTTTAGTACAATTAATAATGCCGAGAATAAAGTGGAGATATGCCAGGGTCTTTTTTCTCTCAGAATTAAAGGAAGTTGGAAATTTTCCACAGAATTGGAGTATTTTTCAGTTAAAAAAAAAGCAAAGCTGAAAACAGGAAAAAGTATTTTGTGGGAAAATGTACAAGTTTGATAATTTTTCTTTTCTAAAAATCTTTCATTATGAGAATTTTTGCCAAATTTTCTACAATAGTGTGCTTTTCTGTGAGAAAAAGAAAATGAAGGGATGGAGCTGAAATTGTAGGGGAAAAGAAGTATTATAACATTTAATGCCTGACAGGTATTTTTTCATTTTGGTTAAAATCATTGGACCCCAGGAGTTACATCAGCAGGTGGTCAGAATTGAACCATGATCCAGCTTACTTCTCACATCATATTTGCTTCCCAAGTGGCAAATTAAAGAAAGATATTATCTCCCTTTAGTGCAGAAATCATCACTTGTCCTTGCATAGGTCATGAACAAATAAATAATCAAGAAACTCAGACAACTTGTCTGGATCAGAGGCAGAAGCTAGCTGTGCCCCAGGGACCACGAGATGGGCTGCTGCCTGTCAGTTGGCCACATCATATATCATTGTCTGTTCTTTGTGGTGTTTATGGCTTTATTACTGTTGTCATACTTTGTGTATTCATATTGTAGCATCATACCTCTTATTTTAGATTCATATCCCCAGAAAGCAGCCAAGTTAGGTTATTAATAAGGGCACTGCACAATATGGTTATATTATATATATACAGTATGGTCTCAGGTTATTGCAGACCCAACCATGACCATCTTTACTGATATGGGGAAATACATTGCAAAGCTCAGCATAACTGCACCCTTCCCAAAGGGGCTCAGACAAGTTATTCCTTTCCTTTGGGACAATGTAACCTGCTCTGATGTGGATGTCTACAAATGAAGCAGTCTGGTACCTAATGGTCTAGATTTCACTCTATGGGAAGAAATAGGCTCTCCTTAAATCATCTCTGTGTAAAACGTAGGACAGGTCAGGCAAAGAGAGCTTGGGAAATTCACTGACTCCCCATTTCTGTCTGCTGGCTGCTCAACCAATGCAGCTGCTGGAGCTGCAGATGTTTAAAATTAAGTGAGATGAATGACACCTTGTTGTCTCATTTTTCCCTGCAAAATGGGAAATATAAAACTCGATTGTCCTACAGAAGATATGTGGTGTAAATTAAAGACTCCGTACTACTCTGGGACTAGAATAATAACTATACAAGTGTCTGCAGTTGTCTGCTGACTGGGGTATCTTTGGGCTTGATGGCTGGGAGAGGCTTCAGAGAAAAACTAAAACTCCATGCCCATCTCTGGGCTGGTAGGGGAGAAAATATTTGACCTAAAATAATAGTTAAAAGTTCCTGAGGAAGAACTGTGGCTCCTGTGGTTCAAACAGTGAGAGGGATGTAAAAATTGAATATATGTCCTTCAAACTTTAAATTGGATTTAGGGAAAAAATGCTCCAAGCCACAATATGTGCTAAATTCATATTCCTTTTCTAGGGAGATGGAATCTGTTCAGTTATTTGGGGAGAAAGAAGAGATGGTTACATAGCTTAATTTTACTTTGTTGTTTGTTTTGTTTTGTTTTTCTCTTAGGGCCTATGCTGTTACTGATAAAGAGTAAAATTACAATTTTATTTCATGCACTGAATTTTCAGACTGCTGTTGTCTTACCTGGAAGCATCCTTCCTCCAGTGCAGTGGATGCAATCATTGAGGTCTTTTGTTACTTTTCCCCAGCCAAATTCAGGCACTGAATATTACGGAAAACTACAAAATCAATTTCCAACTTGTTATTTTGCTAGACAAACAGGCTTTTGTTGCTTTTGCCCTTTCTCTTCAATATATGCAGGAGCGCTTGGCAGAACACAAAGTACTCTCCAGTGACACAGCACATTAACTCCAATGAGAGCAACAATTCCTTACACATATTTTATAGCAAACAAATGAACTAATACATCTTTTATAGACTATATGCTGTGTAAAGTCCTATTACAATTTAAGGATGTCTTTGGCCTGCACAGCCCAGCAGTGGATTGTAACATCACCAGCTTTGTCAGCTCAGCCAGAGTTTTACCCTACAGATAAAGTGATGAAGCCCTGAGTTGCTGCAGAGGTGGACATCTGTGAGTACCACCACAGGCTGGCTCTGAGAAGGCAACCGTTGGCTTATTCATATGTGACCCTGTATTTTCCAGCCCAGCCCAGCCTAAGTGGCTCCATCGCTCACTATTGCACAGGACTTTTCCTGAAGATACGGATTACAGGACTGTGCAGCCCTCACTGCACAGTATTAAGTATCCAAGTATTAACCTGAATATTTCCAGCAAAAGATGATACAGGGAGTGTGGGATGCCAGTTTTGCTGATGTAAGCTATTACATCTCTGCTGCTGTCTTTATGGCAACCAACTGCATCTGCTTTACAGAAACCTGTGTCTCTCTAAACTCTATGCTTCTTACTATTTTCCTTTTAACACAACACTTGTGGACATTTTGGTGTGTAGTAGGCCATTAACTCTTCATAAGCATAAAGAATCCACCATTGGCAGTGGTTAAGCCTCAGTCAGATGGTTAGCATGTTCAGTATGGAAATTATTTGCAATTTGTTTTCCACCTGTGCATAAATTTGTAGCTCCAGGCATTTCAGTCCTTCTTGGAAGACTGAATATCTTGAAAGAATCTTTATCTCTACATTTGTCTCGTCTCTGAAAATGACTTTCAGAAGTGGCAGGTAAAACACCTGCACAGCCCTAAAAATGACATTTTAAGGGGTTGAAATCGGTACACAAGGAGGCCTAGAGACATCGAGACACAGCGCTCTTAATAACCTGAGATGTCTCCTGGACTGTTTGCCTGCAGCAGCCTCCGGCTGCTCTGCCATGGCAATTCATTAGGATGTCAGTACGGGGATTTGTTTTATGTATGTCTGTGTTTGCAGGGACTACTACATCACCATGGTGAAATGGGCAACCAGCACCAAGGTGGCAGTAAACTGGCTGAACAGGGCCCAGAACGTGTCTATCCTGACGCTCTGCGATGCCACCACAGGAGTCTGCACAAAGGTAGGAGAGATGAGCCAGATGGTCACTTGCCATCAGTTTTCATAACTCACGCAAGGAGAAAGTATTTCATTTATCTTACCTGGCAACAAGTCAACTGGCACACATTTCTTTAGGCAGTCACTGAATATAAACAATGTTTGCAATATTTACTGGTTTGGGTTTTTTTGCATCATCTAAAAAGCCAGGAACTGTATGTCCCTGCACACACTCCGTGTGTGTGCATATGTCTATGTAAGAGATTGGTCACTTCTCCTGACATAACTGTATCCATGCACAGCACATACACATCAACAATTTGTAACCTGAATATCTTCACAGCATTCTAGTTTAATTTCATTGTATAGATTTAATGGCATTAAAAATGGTTCATGATTGTCTACCCACAATTTTATTGTAATTAGTACCTTCTACAGACATACTAATGTAAATGGCGTATCGATATAACCTGTGTATTAGCAGATACCATTTTTTAAACTGGCATAGGGATTTTCACAGTATAAAAGTGCTCTGATATATCTATCCCTTGAAAAAATGATGCACTACTGTACACAGAGCGCAGTGCAGAATCTTTTCTTAAGAACTTTTGTTTCAACCTTTATTTGCTTCTTAACAAGCTTTATTTCTTTAGAGAATAATATATCTTGTGGATTTATGTGTTTTGTCTGGATGAGCAAAATGTTTTCTTGAATGAGTGTGAGCTTATTCATCAGAGAGGGAAGACAAGGAGAGCAGTCACTGCATGCTCCCAAAGCACCTATTTCAGCAGTTTCTTTGTGTTTCTACACAGCTTTTCATATCCAATCCAGCTGCTTCCTGCACTGATTAGGAAAACGTTATACACATCAAGTGTGGTATTTAATAATCTTGTTTTGTTTTAGAAACATGAAGATGAAAGTGAAGGCTGGCTGCACAGACAGGTAATAATGATCTTCCCTTTGCATTTTTTTTTGGTAGATTTTTTCTTTGTTTTGTTTTTTTTTTTTTTCCCCAAAGAGAAAAACTGATTTCCAGACCTGAGAAAGATATTTGGAAGATGACATGGTTTGTATTATTGAAAACAATTTTCCAGTAATAAACTTCTTATTGAAGATGCCATCTTCTCTAGTAGGTCCCACATTTCATAACCTGCAATTTATTTGGATGTAAAAGAGATGACAAGCTGATGCTGGTGGAAAATCACCCACTGACAGTATCTGTGTGAGACTCATCAACCTCAGAGGTAGTCCTTCATACCACACGTTGAGACTGATGATTATTTTAAGCAGTACATTGGTTGTTTTCTGGTCTTCTAGACAGGAAAGAAGTCCACTGTTAAAAAAAAAACATCAAAGGAAATTTTATTAGAAGTGTCTATGTCCATTTAGAGAGAAAAATCATGCAAATAGGACTTTTAAGTCATTTAAGCTAATTTTGATGAAATTATCTGTTACTCTGCAGCTATATGCACATGTAAGAAGGGTGAATAATAAATTAAAGTGTTAATAGGGTTATTAAAACAATGAGAGCTTACATGGAGCACAGAATGGGAAGGAACTACCTGATGCAGTTTAATATCCTGTTTCGACAGACAACTGTGTCATGTAATTCTTCTGACACTGTAAATTGTGTCTAATACTATTACTTTGTATGGCTGTGTGCTCCCATCCCCTAAATGAAATAAAACAAAGATGAAAATACACCCTGAAAAAAAAACAGAAATAGAAAATGTGATAGAAAATTTAAACACCCAAGAAGTTTTGATTTATGAGCATTTTCTTCTTTTTTCTTCTTTTTTTTTTTCTTTTTTCAACATGTCTATGTAAAACCTCTAGATTTTCAGCATGTAAATCTCTGGAAGATCATTTATAACACTGCCCCAGCAGTCAGTTTCTGAAGTGACCTCAGATTTGATTAAGCTGTACTTTAGAGAGAAGCTGCTGATACCAAGTCAGCCACAACACTGAACTGATTTTCATGGGATATGTGAACTCCAGACAGGGAGTAGCATGTCAGATAAAGATCTTATACTATATTTTTCCAAGTCCAGATTTAAAGCATTTCACATTTTTGTCACAGCTTGTCCAGAGGATCCAAGAACCTGTAGAAACTACAGTACATCAGTTCACAGCAAGAACAATGATCTCCTCTGTTCTAGTGGCTGTCCTACAGCAATGGGTTATGTCTGATCCAGATAAAAAATTATTTTACAGAGGAAATAGATTGTGTGCTCCAAGCATTTCAAATAATCTTTTGCTGGTATACTCAGGTATAGAGGAAAAGTGCTGCTGAAGCATTCTTTACATTCATAAGAAGTGTTAGCTTGAGGAGAAAACAAAAGCTTCAGAGACAAGCCAAGAGAAAATTAAATTGCTCATGTTTTGCATTTTTTTTTTAAAAAAAAAAATTTCACAGAATTCACTTTAAAAATCCAAGGATAGTTTTAATCCTTTCACTGCTGCTTACTGGGACCCCCATTAATGCAGTAGAGTAGAACTTGTGTTTTTACACGACTGTGGTTCTTTAGTAACTTACTCTTGTGCTGGTTCAGCCATCGTTATTTTATGCTGCCATCAGTTACGTGATCACAAAAGCCAACACTGAACTGAGCAACATCCCCTCAGAGGTCTTCTTTCAAACAATCCTGCTGTAGGTTCCTGTGGGCCCAGCTCCTCCGCTGCCCACTGTGGTGCCAGCATCGCCTGCTAGACACAGCAGGCAGAGATGGCTCCCTTGGTGGCCCTCCACATGGAAGGACACCACCAAGAGAGCTCAGCAAGATGCAACCAGCCCCAACAGAAGCCACACCCAACAGGAAGCTCCTCTGACTGATCAGTTTCTGGTTAAAGTAGCCCTGGCCTCGCCCACCACCCCAACCACGACCACCTGGGTGAGGGCAGAGCCACAGAGACACAGGTGGGCCAGGTTCTGCCTCTGGAACATGAAGCCAGTGGGGAAACAAAACATTCTGCTAGGTTGTGACTCATCCACAGGTCAACTTCAATTCAGGGCCCACAGCTCAGACCCCAGCACTTCATTTACCTACTCCAAGGGCAGGCATTAAAAGATGGTGCATTGTCCTAAATAACTGCAGTAAATGATCTGTCAGTCTCTTAACAGGCCTGCTTCAGGGAAATATAGTTTGCTTTACTGCATCTCCAAATATCATATTCTTAGTTTGAGGTCAGAGGAGGATGTTCATTACGGGCAAATGAATCATACATCTCAGTGCTAAACTAAGATAACACTTGCTATGGACTTTGGAGACATGTGATAGTACTCTTCAAAAGCTTTTGTAAAAGTCTGAAGAATTACAGAGCTCTTTTGCCTGTATTTCTGACAACAAAATTACTTAAGATTCTAGTTTTGACTTATTGCTTACTAGCTTAATCATATTTTCTATTTTTACCTTTTACTCTATGACACATTAATCTGGATAACTGGAAAGTTATCTTCATAACATGTGTGTCTGACTGTAAAAGTGATGTGAGAATGTTAAATGCTAGTGCGAGTCCCCTAACCCCTTTAAGGAGAGGATTTGCACATTAGGCAGCTACTGAAGAAGCCCAGGAGTGTGACTCAGCCTAGGATGAAGACTCTTTGGCTGAGGCATTTTAATATAAGTCTATGCATATGAGCCAGGTGCCCAGTCCCCTCTGTAGACAGCCAGTATGGGGAACAGTGTGGTCACACGGTTCTTAAGCATGATTCAGCTTACCCTGAAGAAGACAGCCATTGCCTGATTGGCCAGCTTGTTCTGTATGCTCCATTAACCAGATGTCCTTTTGAGAAGTACCCCAGTTTTAAATCAGTGGGACAGAGGAATCTAACTGCTTGCCTCATTCTTTAAAATACTCCTTCAAAGTTCTCCATATGCCTGGTTTGAAAAGCATACAGGAGCTCTATGTTTTTCTTGGGAATTTTAGTGCATCTGATCTTCCTGGAATAGAGGCAAAATTTCACAGTAGGCTGGGAGCAGGAGACGAGGAGAGGAAAACATCAGAATCAAAAGATGCTCACCAGGGGCATAAGTGTGTCTCCAAGGGCAACAGGGTTGACTGTTTCAGCTGTCTGAAATACTGGAAGTACTGAGATAGGGCATACGACCCATGAATTTGAATTTTGTGGTTGTTGCAGTAGTTTGCTAACTCAGTGACATTAAATAGTCTGCGTATGGAAGGTCGTAGTAAATGATCTCATGTTCCTTTCTGGGCTTAAGTTCATGAATGAATTTTCTTAAAGTCCAAAATCTTTGGAGAGCCTCTCTCCAATACAGACAAAGAAAAATATGTCTGTCACTGTGTAGTTGAAAAATAGGAAAAATTACTCAAAGTATAATGAGAAATATACAGTGTTTAAAGAGGTTTTGCTAGAAATATTGATCACTCCTTGTCAGATGACATGGCCAATGTTTTCAAACCTTTTGCACAACTAAGAGTAGGCACATGTTCAACAAGACTGTCTAATTGTTTTTTTTAAATTTACTTTACTTGTATTTATTTACTTTACTTGCTTGTGCACTTCTGAGCATAAAAGCCAGACTGAACTTTACTGATACATTTGCTTAAACATGCAAATTCTTCAAAATAGTAATTATAGCTGAAAACAATTTTGTTTCAATTTTTATGAAGAAGCCATTTTCCAGTAGTGCCAGTGATGGTCGTATACAGACAGTGAGTCAGTAAGGGAGCAGTAAGACAATTTCTGAGCACCTGCTGAAGGTAAACTTTACTGGCATTTTAATTGGTTTGTGTATTTAATTGTGAATGTGGCCTGAACAAATTTAATTATAAACCAGGGTGCAATTCCAACTCCACCAAGACTGTAGGCTTTGACATTGACCTTGGCAGGACCAGGAGATTACCACAGAATTGTGTAGAGATGTAACTTCCAAAACTGCCTGCACGGGCTGGCTGGCCTCCCCTGATAACAGTTCCTTTGAGTTGCACTTTTCTTCACAGTCCTCCTATTTCTCTAGTGTTTCATTGTCACAGTAAAGCCAATGTGCATTTTTAACACTTTGTTGGGTTTCAGCGGTTTGCCAAAATGCAAAGGGTTAAAAGGATTAATGTCACACCTATCTGTTTATCAGAGCTATGGCCCTGTGACACTTTAAGTATTGGGAAAGTTCCCTGAAAGAATAAATACCTACAGAGCAAAACCATTAATTCTGTGATCAGGGCAAAGGTGGATCAGAGAGGGCAGGAAAATGTGCTGAAAAAGGGAAGATGCATTAGAGGATCAATTGGGTCCAATTCCAGAGAATTGGGTTATTCAGATTTATTGTCTTCCTTTTCACAACTTGAGGATGATCCAAGAAAACATAATTCTCATGGAAGTGATAAAATCAAATTTCAAAGAATCTGCTTTCCCACTTATTTCTTTGAGGAAACACATGGAGTCCAACAAAAAGTGTGTGAAGCACTGTACTCAGGAAGAGCAGGAGGCAGGGAATGGGGTGAACCATGAGAGACAGACAGACCAGTTTGGAGCTGCAACCTGTAGTGCTGCAGTATGATGAATGTTTGACCCATGTTCATGTGTGGGTGGTTTTGGTGGTGCTGGTGGTTTATGGGTCCAGGTGGCTTTCACACAATCCAACTCACCATGAAGTGAGTAATTTCTCTTTCAAATGTTTACCCCACCATCCTGCATGCACCTTGCCTTTCTTTCTTTCACCAAAGGAGTCTTCCTTGAGTGGCTGCAGATCCAGTGATGCTTAGTGATCCCTCTCCAAACACAACTGAATACACTCTACCTTTTTAATTAATTGTTATTCCTTACTCCAGGACTTCATGTCCCTCTCTGAGACCTACACAAGCTCAGATTGCATTTAGCATTGTCCCCTCATCCCCTTATTCATTCTGATTCTGCTAAACTTGGGATAAGCCTCCGAGGCACTCCTTGGTTTCTTCTTCTCCTCACCATTTGCAGATACACTGACCTGTGTTGACTCTGAACTCCAGCACTGATCCCTCTATGAGTCAAGTGCCCTCCAGCAGCCTCCCATCACCTTATCCCTTCCACCATAGCTGAAATCTTTGGTGGCATTATTTTGATACACATAAATGGAGTTGCTGCCTCTTTCTTTTACTGATAGCAAAGCGGATTGGTTAGTCCCACCAATTCCTTCTCCAGCCACAGGGTCATCCTTTGTTTAGTGATTATTCCTTCAGCTCTGAGGATGACTGGGTAACCCTCAGATCCAGCCACGTATTTCTTTCCTCCTCCATCAGGGGATACTTGTACATTGCGAGTGAGCAGCTCTGGGTAGATTTGCTTCCTGAACCAGGCCACTGTCTGTTCACACAGGTCATAGAAAGGCAAGTGGAATCAGGGATCTACACTTACCTAGTCAGATTTAAGCTTAAATTTAAGCTGCTCTAGAATCATACAAGAGTTACCTTACTTTTTTCCCCCTTCCCACACTTACCTGAGTGTGAGAGCACTGAGTTACTGCTACATGTAGATGACATGAGGAGAGCTTTGTCCTTCATCTACACAAAGCTGAGGATTTCTGGAAACTTGCTGTTGCAGTTTGGGTAGAATTCATTTCTCTAAATACAGAGATCTAGCTGAGCAAAAAGACAAGAAGAGCTGTAAGAACTTAAGAAGTGCCCTGCCAAGTCTCACTACTGCTTCCTCTGCTCCATCGTTCTGTCTATAGCAGGCACAGCAGCTGACAGTATTTAAGGACAGTGTGTGAGCTGCCTGCTTTCTGCAGTCCAGTCCTCTCATATTTCACCACTATCTACAATAAAAAGATTACAGACATTTGGGACTATATCCATGTCTATTCCCTTTGGCATCTGTTAATGAATCATTAATTTGTTCAATCCTTTTTTGCACCTTCTGATGCCAGCTGCATCCATAAGCTTCCTGTGACAAAAACTTCCAAAACCTGCTGCATAGGAAAGGTATTTTATTTTACCGGCATAAAACTGATCCCCTATTATTTTCAAGGAGGGCTCTTCTGGTCGAGTGTTGTGGGATTCAGTCAGTAGTCAACCAAAGGTGCAAACTGTTTGTATCACATGCAGAACAGTTTAATTACCTGTAGCTCCCTACAATATAAAATCCTGTTCCAAAAGACTTTCAGCCTGACACCCCCTCCATTTGCCATCTGGGATAAGTCATCATCTCTATCAAGATCCTAAACAAAGTTCTGGTTTTACTAATGTGTCGTCTTTCCAGTGACAGGAACATGCAAATAGGCTGTCTCATAACATCAGCCGAGCACTAAAGCCTCACATCTGTCACCCGTGTCGTGCACCTCCTTCTCCTGTAACTCTGAATGAACCTCAAACTAATCTGCACACTGCCTGCTCTCGCTGGCAGAGACATATTGCTGGAATATATAATGCAGTAGGCACAGATATAGAAACGTAGCGTGAACTCATTGCTATTTACCTCAGTAAAGGAAAACCTGTAAAGCAGAAGGTTTGCACAAGTTATCGCTGTTGTTTTTCAATGAGGTTTCTCCTGTCATGAAAGACATTTGGAAAGAATACAGTTTCATGTTTCAGGTTCCAGAAGAATGTCAGAAACAAATGAAACCATTATTTCATAGAGCTGCAACAAGCTGTAAATGGGCATATTTTAAAATATACTGAAGACCTAAGCAGGGGAAAATAAAAGGAAAAACAAACAGTTTGAACACCTGATAGCATGTTGATAAATGTGATAAATAGCAAAAAAGAATTAATCAGTAGCGAACTGGGAGCAAAGGATCACACGGTAAGAATAAAGTGTTACTTTATGAGAAATAAAAATGTTTATTCCTTTTCTGTAGGAGTTTATATTAGCCATAAGTCTTCCTATACAATCAAGTTCTTGCTGGTTCAGTTTGGTATCTTGACATATGCCAAACAGAAAGCCAGGGTGTTTGATGAACACTGAACCAAAGGAAAGCACAGAAGAGGCTGAGGCTGAGTTTGCTTATTCACTGGCCTTGAAGAGGAAGGATCAACAAAGCTGGGCCAGGGAAGGCAGGGCTCAGCTAGTTCCTAGAAAAGCCTGATATCACAGGAGAGCTTCAGTAGAGGTTTAGCTCTTGCTTTAGTTCCAACTATTCAAGATTCAGAGTAGAAGAGCTTCATCTAGCCAGTTTCCTTGGTACAGTGCTACTGTGTCACACCATATGGACAATCCTTCTGCTTTCCCTTGTAATCTGCTGTTCAACCATCTCATGCAGTGGATACTTCCCATGTGTCTTGAGGTTCCTGTACAAAAAGACAAAGTCCCTTTCCAGGAAATGCTTGCTTGCCCTAAGTGGTGTTTGATTTCCTGCTGCTGAGTCTCTCTTGTCTCTGACTGAAAGTTCTAGTCACCTAATAAAAGTCCATCATCACATTCACCTGGGAGCTCTGTGTCAAAGACAGTTTTGCAAGATATCCTCCCTTTTGTGACTAATTCAGTGAAGTGAGCATTTGTAAGAGGGTAGGAAAAGACAGCAGTTAGATGCTGTTAGTTGTGTTTCCTTGAGGACAGGAATAGATCGGTTCTTCCAGCAGAGTAAACAGGGTTTGTCATACTTCTGTCAGCAAGGTTCAAACTATTTTTAAAGGCTTTATTCCAAATGCCCCGTTTTACTTTGTAAATGGGAATTGACTTTATAGCCAAGGAGCTCTCCTTGCTGCCTGTCTCTCTGTCTTTCCACAGCTGAAAGGTGTCTGCCTCCCCAAGAGCAAGAAGCAGTAATCTTCAAAACTTCCACCAGTTTTCAGTGGGCTTTTTGTTTGCCTTGAGTTGCTGTTAAAAAGAACTCTCTATTTCACTCTGAATTAATTTCACAGGATTTTGCAGCGCCGAGCAACTTTAAATACAATAAATTAACCATAATACAACCCTTAAATTTGCTGCTTACAGAATGAAGAGCCAATTTTTTCCAAGGACGGTCGAAAGTTTTTCTTTGTCCGAGCCATTCCCCAGGGAGGACGTGGGAAGTTCTACCACATCACCATGTCATCATCGCAGGTGACTCACTCGCTGCCACTGCTTTGGGTCTCACCTGAAAAACAATAAAAAGTAATATCTGTGCTCCACTGGAAAGTGCAAATGTAGGATGTTGTTCTTGTACATGAAAGAAAACTCTCAATGATGCTTTATTGGGCATAAGATAATATGAATTTCCAAAGGAGACACTTGGAAGGAAAGGCCAACAAGCTGTCTCTTTCCAAACAAGATCACTGCTTTGTTCTGATTTTTTAATACCTCCTTAGATGTACGTAAATGAGTAAATCCCTGCACTGCCGTAAAGGATTAATCAGAGGCTTGTGGGCACACTGGATTAGAGGAAGAGGTTTGAAGCTTTTCTGTGCTGAATTCATCCCATTATCTTCAGTAGAGTTATGGTTAAGATGATTTTGACTCTAATTTCTATGCCCACAGATTCACAGAAATAGCAGGGGGAGGGGTGGAAATTGCAGATGCATGGTTTGTTTTTTAAGAGGCAGTAGAGTCAAAGGAGCTCCCTTTTTCAAAAGAGAAGCTTTGCTCAGATATCTTCTTTTAAGAATAAAGAAAATTAATTCTCTTTTCTTTCTGGCAGCCCAATAGCAGCAGTGACAACTTGCAGTCTATTACATCTGGTGATTGGGATGTGACAAAGATATTGGCATATGATGAAAAGAGACATAAAATGTAAGTAAAGTGTGGTCCGACAAATCAGTCATCCTTTGTTTAGCCCTGGACTATAGGGTTAGTTATAATGGTGTTGTGTATGCATCTGAAATGCATGAGCATAAGGAGATGGAGATAAGAGAGCAGGAGAGATTGCCTCCATTTTAGCTTAACCTCTCACATTGTTACATATATATCTTGTCTTATTTTGCTTTTCTCTGTATAGTTCAAACCTCTCTTTCTGTGACTATTAAATACATTTGTGCAGAGGAGTGATTTCTCCTGCTGCAACTTCTGATACTAACTTCTGAAGGAAATAAGTCTATTTTCAGTGACCACCTAGATAGTTTTAGAAAGAATTCTTCATTCACCTCCAAAAATATCAATGCATTAGAAAAAAAGTATGTAGTTAGAATACCAAAAATCCACCCTTCTTCACACTTGCCCTTTACACTTGTAAAATAACTCCTGTAAATATTTGCATTTAAAAATACATTTCAAGAAATTACATAAGAAAATGTTTGGAAGTCTTTTTGGAATCAAATACCAGATAGATTCCTTTCCAGGCAAAGTTTCAGGTGGATACAAGGCTCTCACCTCTCAGTTTCTTAAGGTCACTGAACAGCTTGATAAAAAGTCTCTGGAATATGATAAACTTTAAATGATCATTAAAAGCACAATGCTTCTTCAAGGTTTTGAATGCCCTCAAGTACCAATAATTTCAGTAAAATATAGAATCATTATGGTTGGAAAGGACCACCAGGATCATCAAGTCCAGCCTTCATCCTAACATAATATAAGGGTCTTTAGCACTTGGCAGAGCTAAGTAGCAAACTAGCTGCAAAGTCTTTTTTGTATTTTAACTGGCCAATCAAGCAGGAAATATCATGTACAATTTGTGCAATCAAAATCTAGGCAAGCACAGCTTATTGGAAGCAGACTGGCAGGGCTGAATATCGTGCCTGACATGTCATTCACCCCATGGACACTGCATTAGGCACAGGAGCAGGCCATCCTGGTGTACCAAAAGACGAGTTAGCGGGGAAGAAGACCAGCCTGGCTGAGCAGATTTAAAAGATGTGTAGATGTGGTGCCTGGGAACATGGTATACTTGTGACTTGACAGTGGTGGGTTAATGGTTAGACTTGATGATCTTAAAGGTCTCTTCCAACCAAAATGATTCCATGATTCTATGCTTCTATGATTCTATGATTTGCTCTTATGGTCTGTCATTATTCACATGAAATGCACCTGGGGAATCAATCTGGACCCTGCAAGTTGGACTGAGATGGCCACCTTCAGCAGCACCTCTCTGTTATCTTCAGAAGTTGTCACTGCACAACGTGGCTTTCATTGTTTAGCCAGCAGAGGAGTTCACCACTGTTTCATCACAAAACAAGGGCAATGAAGTGCTCTTCAACCTCACACTCTGTCTTCCCTGAAAGGCCAACTCTCTTTTCCAAAGAGGATGGTTCTTTGAGTTTCACACCAGACCCTGGTTAGCTATCTATCAGGGCAAAGAATAACAAATGGTCAGAGAAGTGAAAACTGGTTCTAGAGAAAAAAAAAAGAAAGGTATTTAAAGGAAATCTGGAGCTATAAAACTTGAAGTAAAATGTGAAGGTCTTTCATTTAGTCCTTTGATCCTTTTTGATCCACTGACACGACCAGTCTAGGACCCAAACATTTCCATGCTTGTTTTAACTGCAGCACAGCCTGTGACATACTTGCTTGAGCCTCTGCAGTGATATGTCCCTCTCTCTGTTTTTCTAATTCAGTTTAAACTTTCCTTGCTTTTACGAGATCAGGAAAATGGTGATGTGAAAGAAGCTGCTGTATGAGATACTTGTAAACAGCCTTCTAATTATACAATCACCTTTTGATTTCTTTTTTTTCCCGCAGTTATTTCCACAGCACAGAAGATTTGCCACGAAGGCGACATTTATACAGGTATGTGCTTTACTAACTTCACATACAGAATTTCCCATTTTGTCAATCTTACACAAGTCATTACATAAGCAATTGCAATAGAAACAGTTTCTTATGTGTTTGTCTTTAGTGGCATTGCAAGATCTTGCCATGTGTTGCTGGAATAGAACAGCCTAACAATAGTGAACAAAATGCTTGACATTCTGAAATGTTTTACATTTGGCAATTTTCTCATTTTATTACAAATTTTAAATTGGTCTCAAGATTGATAAAGGGTCACAAAACTTTCCAACAAAACTGCTTAACACTTGAAAGAATTGAGGATTAAATAAACTAATGGTATAAACTGTTTTTATACTTCCAGAAATTAGTTTTCATTGAAATTTGATAGCACCTCACCCCTTCACAAAATTGAAAAGAAATAACAATACGTAATGTTTGCAATGTTTTTCTGCAATTCCAGATGACTTTAGTATCCTCCCTAACTATATGAAGAGTAAAAGGCTGGCCTATAGTAAGCTATTGGTAGTGTAGCTATTGTGAAGCATTGTGGGAGCAGATTACAAACAGGAGGAAATCCAAATGTTTCAATAATCATTTTGGAATCATTATTCCATTCGTCCTGTTTTTCTTCTCAATCACTCTGCTGTCATCTCAGTGTCTGCAGTGAAGCTCAGAGCTGGTGATAACATCAATTGACAAGGGACAGTCAGTATTTTTTCCTTCTTTAATATGTTGTCATACCTTTTTTTCCTCAGTGGGAATGAAACTAGAGAGAACTGAATTACCTGTAATTTAATCATTTTTTCTTTTTGAGACCTTTGTGCTTGTTCACTGCCCTCCACAGTTCTTTGAGGGTAACACAGCTCAGTGTTTATTTTCCTGAAAAAAAAAAAAAAAAAAGGAATTGTTTTAAGCATTCATTTTGATTGAAATGGGAAGAAAATCTCATTTGAAAAGCTGAGTCCAGACACAGCTGCTCAAGAGCTTCCGGCATGAGTCAAAGTGCTTCCCACTCCTTGCTCATCTTGGCATGCAGCTCACCCCGGTGCCTCATTAACCTCACCTCCCCATGCAGGCAACAGGGAAAGAGATGCCCAAAATGCCAATGTCCTTGACGTTGCTTTGATCACACTGTGATCTTGGCCTCACTTCGGGTATTTGGTTTCCTGCACTGGGTATTTCGACTGTCTTTCGTCCCAGCCCAAGGGTGTCAGCTCAACAGCAACCTTGGCATATGTTCATTGACAGAGCTCCACTGGAGTTCTGACAGCTTATATCAGATGATCTGTTTGGGCTTTTTTTCCTTTTTGTGTGTAATTTAGTAGCTTTAAGCAGGATTTAAGTCAGAGATGCTATCTGAGCCTAAAGAAGAACCCAAGAGCTACACAGTTCAGTCTCTATGGCCCTGAACAGGTTGCTCAGCTTTGTCTCTTCCTACCTTGAAATGGTAGCAAAATACACTCATCTGCTTTACAGTAATACTGGAAAGATATATTAGTATTTTGATCTATTAGTATTTGCTATAGCAGTGCAAAAAGTTATTAATTAATATTCGCTAATAATCTGTAATTCATTCTTCAACATATAGTAGATTTTTACAAAGCACATCTGAGCATATGGATAGGCCACGTTAACTTCTTCAAAAACAGATCACTAAATACAATCTTTCCTTTCTGCTTGGATGTTATAAGAGCAACTATTTAAACCCCTAGAAAGGGCTTTGGCCTCTGAGGCAGCCACTAGCAAATCAGACCAGTGAGGCAACCAGTAAGAACCTTAAAGAAAGCAATTCCAGCTCTTTATTGTCTGCTATAATACAAGTAGGTGTAGAAATACTGCTCCATTGTTTTATGCCTTCATTCACCGAGCTATGACTTCCTCTTGTGGAATTGCAGCCATCATTCTCTTTTAAACACTATACCTTCCTTCATAATCATCTGACCTTGCAAAAAAAGACATCAGTATCCTTTTATGTATTCTCTATTCAGGTAAAAAAAAAAGCCATTACTGCTATTTAAACTCAACCAAATGGAAATGCTTTGTCTCTTACTAATGTTGGACGTGTTACATTTATGTTCTTGTTCTACAGTACAGTAAGGTTCAAATAACGTTGCTTCCAGATAACATTTGCTCAGTGACCTTCATGGACTTGTATTAACTTTTTCAGTGCAAGCACAAATGGAAACTTCAACAGGAGGTGTCTGTCTTGTGATCTGATTGAAAACTGCACTTATTTCAGTGCATCCTTCAGTCACAATCTGGAATACTTCCTACTGACATGTGAAGGTATGTTGGGTTTCGTTATTGCAGTTGTTGTGCCTAAGGATGGGATTTAGCACCAGCACTGATATCTTTAGGTATCCTGTGTACCTGTGGACAGCTTTGAAAGACTGGCCATAAATATCTGGGTCACTTTGCTTTTAAAGCTTTAGTCTTAACTTTTTTTTTTTCTTTTTGTATTTTCATTTTTAAGTAGAAAGCAGATTTGTGCAACATTTTTCTGTGCATATCTGACTACTGAAAATAGAGGTACATTCCTCTAGCCACTCCAAAGTATCCTGAAATTAAAGTCACAGCAAAACCTAGAGGCCGTGAAACGTCAGAAAGTTTGTGAGAGATAAACCAACGAGGTAGGATTAACTGTGGGTGACTGGGACAGAATTCCAGATGCATCAACTCGTACCAGTACTGTGAACAGGGGGATTCAAAGCAAGTTCCAATGGAAAGACAGCTTGCCAAGAAAAGGCAGTTTGTGGAGAGTTACGTAATGGACAATGCGAGTACAGACTATATGGTGTTTCACTGCTCATTCATCATAAATTTATCTTTATTTGGAGTAATCTACAGGTCCAACAGAGATTCCCTGTGTTGAAAATGCCTTAGAGTATCCAAAAGGCTAAGGATAGAGGACATTTCAGGAGAAGACTCATAAAAGTCATCTTTCTCCAGCTCTGTTAAGAATAAATGCAGAACTCCATAACATTTAATCCAATATAATTTAATTCTGCTAAATTATCCTAAATTACACATGCAATGCACGCACACCAGTTGTCTGCCACTATGATTGAAGCTGCTCAAATGCCCTCTAAAACAAGTATTGCAAAGCAGTGAGCCAACAAGGAAGGCCTTATTTTCAACAGCTCAGGAGAAAACAAACGTGTAACGTAAAAATGTATATGCTTTCATAGAGCTGCTAAGTACTCGCTCTGCTGAACATCAGCGGTCTGTTTGGTGATGCATGGAATGACCCTTCTCTGACTGGAAGGTATTCACTGGTGCCCGTAACTGTGGTGAACACCAGGGATAGAGAAGTTTTTGATACGGCAAAATGGGAAATGACCAGGATAATTAAGATAAAGTAGGGAAGTAAAATGGTTAACAGAATACCAAGCAAAACATCTGGACATGGGCATGTATAAAGACTTGTTCTGCCCCAAGAAGGAATTTCTAGATATTCTAAAACATACCTGGCAATACAGTATGGAGAAGTAGCATTAACAGTAGAATGGACAAATTAACAGACAACCTGTAAATCTCTGAATCTATTATTACAGCAGACAAAGGCAGAGAAGTGTCATTTCCCAATAGTCATTCAGTTCTGTGGTAAGTGTTATTATGTTTATGAAGTTCATCTCCTTAAAAGAAAAACCCTGTTCATTTTTCATGGTTTCCATTTCAAGAAAGGCTGTCAGTAGCTACTAGAGACAGTGTCTATTTCCTTCCCACCAAGCTCATTGTTTGACCATAATTGGAAGCATCTGTGAATAACAAGATTAAGGTTTCTAATGGGTCTTATCAACAGTTATGAGGTGACGTGTTTTCACAAAAACCTGCAGTGATACCTTAAGAGATTAATGAGTTTTATTAGTGTGTACATTAATCCAAGTACACAAGATAATGCTTTTGCAAAATAAACTGTGGGCCAACTTCTCAGCTGCTGTAAATACCTCCATTATAAGGCCATTAGAGTAAGATCTGTTTACATCTGCTGGATGTATCTTTGTCTGGATTTTTATTATACAGGACTAAATTCTTAAGCACAGCTTGAACTATGGAGCCAATGTCAATGTCTCCATCTAGATACCTTTTCAAAACATAGATACATGAGAAAATACAGAGATCTTGGTAGGATTTCCACCTTCAATGATTTTATAAAAATATCAGTCCATTACATTTGGTGGAGTTATTCCTTATTTACGTAACTGAAAGTGAGAGGTCTTTTGACTTCCTTGCTTTCAAGCAGTTTATAGGAACAACACTTCTTTTAGGCACTTTTTGTGTAGGATCCATCTGACTTCAGATACCTGCTCTGGGTACATTTACAGCAGAGACAACTCCCTTTGGTTCCTGTTACATCTGATGTGGGTCAAGTCAGGGGAAATATCTGTTCTGTCTGAAATGCAGACTTCTGGATAAAAATAATCATCTTGTCAGACTTTGATCATACAGGTAGGGTTGAGCCGTTGTGGTTTGATGAAGAATCACTTGGATGCACTAACAGGAGACTTCCTTTTCCACAGCTCCTCAGGCTGCTTAGCTAGAGCTTGGCCTTGCCTCCCTTTATCAGGGTATTATTTTATTGCACATAAGCAGTCATACTCTGGTATTTTTCTGACTAGCAGAAAATCCTATTTATTCATATACACATATAACATGGAGATGGAAAAGCTGCTGGAATGAGGATATATTAAGGAGACCTGCTTCTCCTGCAGTTGATCAAGCAAGTAGAGCAGCAGCAGCCTACCAGAGCGGGCAAGGGTTTATCTTACAGTGTCTGCTACCCAGGGGCTTCTGCAGGAGTTCCAGCCTCTGCTTCTATGAAAAAATCAGAGTTGGAGTTGATGTTGACGACCAGACAGTGGCAGACAGGACCTACTGCTGTTTGGTGCTTTCTTCTCCATCTACGTTGTATAAAAGCACCCAGAGCTCAAGTCTTGCTGTATACTCTGTGACTGCCTACAAAGGTGTGTTCATAGCAGTAACTGGTGTATGGCTTTATGCCAAATCTATATGTATCTTCGAAGGTAGATAAACATAAATTATTTTACTGTGATCAAGCCTGTAATAATTTAAAGAAATGTATTTTCTCAGCTGTCCACAGGGCAAATGCATGGGCAAATATTTATAGCTTGAAAACTATTTCTGTACCGACACTTAGAGACGAAGCTCCACTGTACCTAGGTTTCATTCTGTCCCTTTTAATTGACTTGTTTTGAGAACTTTGCTCAGTTTGGAGACACAGACATGACTGTGGCTCAGCGTAACTTCTCTAAAATGGATGGCAAAGTTTGTAAGATTTGATTAAGCAACCAATGCTTAAATGAAAGGCAATGGAAAGGGAAAGCTCGTATCTTTTATTAAAAAAAATCAAGAAGGGTCTGGCATTGCTCTGTGATCCCGAAGGTCAAGAGTCAGAAGTTTTCTACTCACTGCTTTGGTACCTCAGAGGCAGCATACAATTGTTTTAAAGGATTTTTTTGCTGTCCTGCAGTCTGTGCTTAACAGCACTGCTACCTGGCACAGACTGAAGTGAGAGAAATATGCTATAATAAAAGGTAACCTCTCTTTCAAGAGGACAATGTAATGCTTAATGTCAGGATGCAACATTTATTGCAATCACTCAGTCCCAGAAGGCTAGTTACCTTATTTTTCATCTAATTTTATATGCTCATGATTGAATTACTGTAGCAGGATCTAGGGAAACATGATGCTTTGCAGACTGCTGTTAGATTACTTCCTCTAGACATTGTTGAAAAGCAATCTGTGCTGGAGCAAGGTCACTCCTACTGTCATTTCCATCACAAAATATAGGCTTACACTTCTGTCTCCTCTCATAAACCAGCACAGGTACTGCCACTGATTCCCTCCAAGATAAACAGAATGAAAATCTGAATGGAAGGGTTTGCTACTTTATACATAAATTTAATTGAGGATGGGGTTTTTTGATCTGGAGTGGAATGTAAAATTCAATTGCATAGAGAAAAGGATAAGAAATTACAAGTTTTGGCCATGGAAAGCAATTTGTTCCTACCTCTTTAGTGGGGCTCGGACATGTACACTGCAAGGCTGAGTGACACTGAGCTAGTAAGGCAGTAAAGCCATTTTTATGTCATAGCTCCTTCTCCTCAGGAGGATGAAGCCTTATCGATGGCTACCAGTGTAGTCAGCTGTGTAGTGTTTTAGTGTTCCCATTTCAAACAGCACCTTGACTTAGTGACTCCTTCCCTTGCTTCCCAGTGTAACCTGCCAGCACTGTAAAACTTGAGTCCTGGTGAGGCTGTTTCTGGTGAAAGAAAGGACACGTGCAACCATTTCTGTTGCAGGCTAACTTGTCCTTTGACACTCCGTGTAGCAGGTTTGGTTATAGCGTCTTCACTCTCATAAAAAGTCTGTGAAGATTTTTGCTTGAACACACAGAACTGGCAAATATGTTCTGGGCCCTGTAGTTCAAGTCTCTGTTGTTGCAAACAGAGAGGTGGTGGACTCACCATCCCTGGAGGTGTTTAAAAAATGAATAGATGTAGCACTTGAGGCTGTGGTCTAGTGGCTAGAGAGATGTTAGGATGAAGGTTGGACTTGATGATCCTGGTGGTCCTTTCCAACCATAATGATTCTATGATTCTATGATCATAGCATCCTTTACGTTAGTTGGTCAGTCTCCATCAACTGACCTCAGCCACAAGCTGACCTCGGCCAGCTCAATGTACCTGGGGAGGTGTGAGGTTCCCCACAAAGGGTTAATACCTTCTAGCTCTGAGGCAGGAGGAGTAGTGAGGAAGACCTCCGGCACATGCATACATTACTGCAATTAATGCCATTTAATGCACGGTGAAAATGATAGGGAGTGTTGTTCATGGAATGCCTACCAGCCTACTAATTAAAGTTCTCCATACTCATGCATTATCAGGAAGGGATTAATAATTTTTAGAGATGACACAAAGAAAATTGGTAGTTACAGCAAGGGGAGAGGATGGTAATGAGGACTAAGAGAAAACTATTGTCTCATGCTTGGCATGGTTGCTGGTGATGGAGAAGGGCCTTTGCCACTGCAGTGTGTATTATTCTTTCATTCATTGACCAGTCTGGGGAAAATCAGCTTTCACTTCGAGAAGAGAAAAGAGTGTTACAGAACAGGGAATGTTATCTTTTTCTATAGGTCTCAAGTTCTTCCTCGTTTTCCAGAAACAGTAAGATTGCTTGGATTAAAAATACCATAAAATCACTATACTTTATCCTAGCTCTTTGAAGATTACCTCTCCTGGAAGCTGTGTTTGTAGCTGACAGGCAGCCTTTACTGTTAGTATTGTGCAGGTTACATGACTTTAAAACTGTCTCTCTCTTTTTGGAGAAAGGAAAATAGACTTTTCTAACAAAAAATGTTGAAGTATTATCATCTGATTTGGATGTCCTCTTTAGCGCTGCAGTTATCAGTAACTTAGCCTAAATGCTGTAGATCAGTAATCACAGGTAACAGGAATGAAGTCATTTCTGTCTTTCCTAGCAGGCAATTTTGTAGCTGTAGAGCAAAATGATATGTTGTAATTGAGCTGCGCTTGATAAAATACCTAAAGAACCAACAGGAAAGGGATTTTTCTGGGTATACATCTACTTTTCCTCAGGTATGTCCTCTGAGCCAGCAGTCACGATGACAACATCTCTGTAACTACACTCCTGGCCCTACAGTGCTGAAGGATGCTTACAGGCCTGGGAAATCTTTAAAAATAGGATTTATAGCTCTTAGGTTCTGTCAGATAAATTTCTGGCTCAATCCCATAAACAGAGAACAAGTGGTGCAAAAGCACAGAGTAGGAAAACTTTGCAATTAAGGATCTCCTTTGAGAGTGATTCACACTAATGAAGAAGCAATGCAACCAAATTAGCCATAATCTGAGTCAAGTTCCTCATGCCATTGTACATGTAATTCATTCTGTCTGTGTTTTTATGAGTTTTAAAGACAAGTGCTGCAAGTTTATTCTTTGTAGAGGCAGCATCTAGCTATAAATTTCTCAGCTCCTTAAACTCCTTGTTGAGAATTTAATTATCTTCTTTCCTCCCTCTTGATGGAATATGGAAACACCATCTGGAGATGAGAACATTTAGAAGCATTACTTCCAGTTATTAGGTTTATTCTAAGTATTAAAAAGTCCTTTTATTATTCTACATTTCTTTTATTTTCCAGACTTTTGCCAGAGTCAGCAAAGACTTTCAAAGTTTCATCAAATCTGCTTTGTGCATCTGCACTGCTTTATGGCAGGTTGTTCCGACCTTGTTTTTAATCACATTTTAACACTGTGGAGTCTAGAGCATGATTTAGCAAGGTTCAGCCTTTCAGCATGGAGAGGTCTAAAACTACGTTTTGGAATCATTTTACAAATCCAGATTTTTCTGCCCGCTGATGGTGATGCAGCACAAGCTCCTGCCCACACAGCTGATACAAGTCTGAAATGTATGGTTACACTTCTGGAGGATACCCTACACACAGAAATTTTTAATACAGGATGAGTCTAAGTTACAAAAGACATTAAGTGAAATCATTAATTTATAATGAGGGCTTCTTTAAGACAATGCATCAGCTCTGCATTTATACATATTTGGACAGGGATTCCAAACAGGGCTCATGTCATTAATCAGTGCCAGCTTTCCAAACCTGGTTAGTGATTGCTAACTAGCACCTCTCCTGCTTTCTTTTAGTAATGTGGCAAAGGCTTTTTATGAAAAACCAGTAACAAGCACACTTGTGAAAAAAGAACTTGTAGAGAAGGCTAAAGATGGTCAGAAAAGTGGGAAAACTGGGTCATTAATGCTGCTTCATGTGCTGCATAGCCCAGTGCTGTACAGCGAGAGATAAGCTCAGCCAACAGCCGGGTGGGTGGGAACATCCTTTGAAATGCCAACATCCAGCACCATTACCATTGGCAGAGTTCAGCTCAAGGATTTAAAACCCATGATTTGTTGTTTGTTTTTTTTAATGTGAGTAAACATAAAATTCTGGGCATTGTTTCTAGTATTGTGGCTATACTTAGATGCCATTACTGCATAAAGACTTTTTTGAGAATATTTATTTTGCAGAATCTCCTAGTATTATATTCTCTCATGGGATTACCAGCTGCTTTGGACAGGCTTGAATGCACTCTGAAGAAAAGCTAAATTAAAACCAATAAAGTGCTTGGATTTGTTGATGAATTTTGCCGTAATAAAGTAACATGTTGTTTTGCCCATCTTCTTATGGGTTCAGTCAGTTTCATCTGCACTTTTTATAATGCTGAGTTTGGGGAACTTTTTTCCCTGAAAATCCCATAAAATCCTAGAGATATGAGTTTTAATCAACAAATGGCTTCACAAAAATGCACTAGTTCTAGCATATCACTCTTTAGAAATTTTTGTCTGTGATATTCATTACAAAAAAAAAAAGGAGCTTCTACTGTTAGGGATTTACTTTCTGAATAAAAGTGTCTGAATTCTTTCTGCCTCAGTAAAGATCATGACTTTTGTCTTTCACCATGACTGAATCAAATCACATTTTGCTTCAATTTCTCCATTAATATGAGGGGGCCATGGGATCTTCACTGAGACATTATTGGCAGTAATTTATACATCTGTGTCTCTTGGAACAGGAAGAGCTTGGTATTATTTGGTATGTCAGGGTAATTCTACATTGAGGTTTATCAGGCTACAAGGAAGAGAGAGTGGAAGCTTTATTGTTGCTAAAATAAATACTGCACTAAGTGTTTAATTTGAGTAACGGAAAGATGTGTAAAGCCCTTGGCAACCTTTCCCCAAATGATCATTTTTATGCTTTTACCGAGTGGTACAGCGAGAATTAGTGGTTTGCCTATGGCCACATCATGAGTCAAGTATCATGACCCCTATTTCCTTCCTCATATTGCAAGACAGCACTCCAAGGAAAAGAACCATTGGCTACTGGCACAGATCAGAAATGTGTCTGTACAGCTTGTCTCCGTCAGTGGATGGTGCATAATTACCCTCTTCAGGATTTTTGCAATAATGTACCCATCAGCGACATGTCTGCCCAGCTCCCACAATAAGAGGTCTATTCATGCCTTCAGGCAGGAGAATAATGAACCTCTTTCTCTATGTTTCTTAATTCCTTCATTTAATCAGACCTTTTAACCTGTGCCATTTGGGCCAGACCTACCATCCCTAGAAAGCACTGGAAAATCTGGAGACAGGGATTTTTTTTATACTAACTACGGACAAGGAGATGCTAGGAGCTGTAAATTGATGCCAGATGTCTACCATTCATAAAGCACAAGTTCATAAAGCAATGTTTCGTACACAAAACCAAACTACACTGCTCGTGTATTGCCTTACCTCTCACACAGAAATCTTGCGTATCACAGTCTCATCAATAGCATTCCCAGAACCAGGTTGTTCTTGGTAGTGGTTGTGCTCAGCTAAACATCAGCGCAAGCAATAATGAATTGACAAAGCTTAGCTCTTCCCTGGATATGTTTGGCTATTTATGGTCTGTAAAACAACTCAATATTTAGGCAAATATACCTGCTAAAAGTAGATAGATTACTTTCTTTTTTCCCTTCACTGTAACAAAATAATCATGTTATTCGTATAGCATTGTTGGATTCTCTAAATCCTTAGTTGAATGTGAACTTCTATGGTACATACACTTACAAACAAATGGGTTTTATAATAGTTTTTATTTGTTGGCCTGTACCTAGACACGGAGAATTCAAAGACACCTTTGGTAACAGTGGTCCAAGAAGTCTTAACTAGCTGAAAAATGCTAGCTAGGACACATGGGTTTGATTTTTTTTCTCTATCATTAGAGAACTCAAGCAGATCTTGTAATTCCAGCTTCCTAGAGGTGTTGTGAAATAAAATCCATTACTGGCTGCAGTACTCAGATGTGCAGCGACAATAAGAGACATAGAGTCTCCTAGATGAATACATTTCCAGAGTGGTTTTGAAAGATTCAGTGAATCTTCAATCTGTTCACTGCAGAGAAACCTTCCTAGCAGAAACCCAGCTATTAGTATGCAGGAGAGCACTCCCGTAAAAAAAACAGCATGTAAAGCGATTAAATCACACCGGAGTGAAGAGTTAACAAGGCATGGCTGCACAGACAGACAGACATTTGCTGTTAGCCAGTGCAGCCGCACAATGTTTCATCTCAATAGCAATTCAATAACTAGTCTGTAATTACATCGCAAGCCTTAATAAGTGTGGAGTCAGTCCTCCAAGGTGCTGAATGCTCTCAACTCCCACCAGCCGCAGAAAGAGCTGGAGGTACCCAGAGCAGCAGAGGAGCCCCTTGGCATGTTGCAGGACAGGACTCCAGCAAGAGCAGCCTCCCGTGCCACTGTAGCAGCACTCAGAGCCTTTAGAGACAGACAATGCTCTCTTGAATGAGGGATTGAATTTTAAGTTATAGCAGGAGTAGAGCGGTTATGAAAAATACAATAACTCATTTTGGTTTAAAGCATGTCATTATGTATTATATGTTTTTACAGTGCTGTGAGTGTGTCAGGAAATGGGAGACACAGTGCAGCTGTGAGGGTGAATATCATCCTGCAGCTTTTTTGGTTTGGAGGGTCCTTAGATGTGTATGTATGCGTAATTTGCTCCTTGTGGTTGATATGGAAGTATTGATCTTCTAAGAAGAATTTGAAAAGGGAAAAAAATGTTTGCTTGTCAAACACTACAGGGAGAGTGTTTCATTAGGAGTGTTTTCTATCGATAACATCCAGGTTTAAATGGTAGAAACTCTTTTCCTTGCTTTTGAGAGATAAAGAAGCTAAAGTTCCTGTTTAACCTCTCCAGGTAACCACTCCACATGGCCTGGGGCAACTCTGGCAGATGATGGGGAAAGGTTGCTGCTGTCGGTACAAATATCTCACTCCAGGGCCTGAAACAAACATTAAATGCACAGAGGAGAATACCTACATTTCATCCCTGCTTAAACTTAGTTACATGGAAAGCCTGCTGCCTGACAATATTTCTGAAGTATGTGAATTTAGTGTCAACTAATAGTATCTTAAAACTGCTCATCATGGTAACGGCAAATAATCTCAGAGTCTCTGAAGCACTTCTTACTGAAATTCAAGTAAATGCTTTTAAGTGAAGCTGGTCCTTCTAAGAGGGCTGGAGCTTGGCAATTCAGGTGACCTTTAATGAGGAACATAATAAATGATGTCGTTGAGGTAGTCTAAAGAGACATAATTAGATGCTGAAATAACGGCTAACACTGGAAGGAACTTTTATTGACTGAGTCAAGAGCCTATGGATAAAGAAGAGCAATAGATGTGCCCTGGTTTAAACAAATGCGAAAGGTTGCTTCACAGGTTTTACTGATGGGTATGCACCAGCTGCAGCCACACTTCAGTGAAGACCTCAGACAAGGCTAGGAGCCAACTTTAAATACTTTCCTTACTGCAGGTACCATAAGCAATAGCTTCCAGGTGGTGACCAGGAGGAGAAGGCTCAGGTGAAGGTGGTTTCTACCTGCTATCCAGACTAGTCATGCTTCTCCGTGCCCCAACTTGCCTTGCTGTGAAATGCAATAACCACCTATAAAGTACCTTGTAGTATATTTCCTCAGTACATCTGGGAGGACCACAGCACTGCACGTCCACAAGGACTGGAAGACAGATTAGGTCACTGGGTGACTGTTATCTGTTGTGACCAGAATGGTTTCCTATACAGGATGATGACAACAACGCTTGGGGTTTTGTATACCCAGTAGCAGGACACTGTAATTAGTGCTTCCAGGCAAACTGTGACCTTTTGGAACTTTTCCTGAGGCTTATGAAGCTTAAATTAGTTTCTGCTGTTTGAAAGCATGCACAGACTTAATCTCTGGGTCCTATTTATATTATAATTACTATATAATTCACATTTGCATTCACTTGACTCCCTTTCTTTCTTAACAGCCGAGGTTGACTCTTGTGTCTCAGCCCCTTTGTGTGCAGTTCACAGGTCAGAAATCCCATGGGTAAAGGCAGGATGGGGTGGGAAGACCTCATTCTTACTCCCTCACATGCTTGTATGACTTCAAACTAACAGACTAATATGAAAAATCCCTTTTACACAAACAGAAGGTACCACAAGAGCTTTTTCTCCAGGAAAAGAGAGGATGCTGTTAGTAGTTTGGAATTTGAACTAGAACTTCTTTTCTATCAGCTGTTAACAACACAGTTATTAAAGTAGTCTGAGATTATATAAATGGTGGCTTTTGTGGATATTCTAGTTACATTTTGTCTTTAAGTAGACAATTCATGTTACAAAATATTTCACTTTATTGTTATACGTCTTTAACGCAGTTTAAAGTACCCATAAATACTCAGTGACATAGAACAAGTGGAAAAAAATATGCATGAATATTTAATAATAAAATGAATAGAAAACACCTGTAATTTCCAGTTAATGGAAAAAAAGAAAGAGATTGTGGAATGAAAGTGAAACTCCTATCCCTGTTTAAATTACCTCGTTCTGCAAAGCACTACTTGTTCCTTGCTTTTACATGCTTTGATCCTGTTTTCTTTTTGGCTCTTACTTGTAAATATGAACTGTCTGGCATTGCACAGAGGAAGGTGATCTATCATTTGCTTGCAGCCAGAGTTCTTGTCATTCAGTCGTTCCGTACATATAAAATTTTATCTGAACTCCACTCGCAGGAGATAAATGACCATGACAACAGGCTTCCTCCGATGTTTCAAATAATGAAGCTTCACAAACCAGGCAGTGGCCTCCTGCATGTTGAGACTAGGCTGCATGTGCGTTTTCTCCAGCTATATGAGCGACCTTGGTTGAACTCATTATTCTGCAGTGGGTCGTACAGATGTTACCATCCCACAAGATTTAAAGCTTCCTCTAAGGAAAACTACTTTCACCTTGTCTACCAGCTGGACCAGCTGTAAGGTTTATTGCTGGCTTTTGTTTTCTGTTTGTGTGATACTTGTTTAGTCCTTTATTAATGCAGTCAGTATATTAAGGATGTATTAAAACCTGAGAACTCTTGAGAGGAAAACAGCTTAATAACCAGACAGTGTAAAGCAATGTTATTTATGTGTTGTTTTTTTTTAAAAAAAAAGTTAATATCCAGCATCAGTCATTATGTAACTAGATAGGATAACGTTATTTTGTTGCAAAATAATTTTTCTTGTGGAAAAGAATAAATTAAGATTACCTAAATCAATTTATACTAGACTTTTAATGGAATAAACACAAAATATGCAATGGTTTGTGCTGCCAGTGTTAATGAGTTGCAAATGGCACTGAGAAGAGAGTATTTTCTTTCATATTGTAATTACAAGGAAATATCCTTTTCCCTTGAATATATCACCAGTATGTTTATTAAAGGAACTGGGAGGAGTAACAGGGACTACAATGCTCTTCCTCCCCTTCCACAGCTCTACCAGGACATGGCTACACAGTCTTTCTATCATGACTACACTGCCATTTGTGATGCTTTTAAGTCATGGAATCACAAGATCATAGGAAAATTCAGGTTGGAAGGGACCTTAGGAAGTCTCTAATGCCACCTCCAAACAATGTCAGAGAAGAGATCAGATGAGGTTGCTCAGGGCTGTGTCTAGCCTTGTCTTCAAAGCGTCCAAGGATGGAGAGTGCCCAACCTCCCTGGGCATCCTGAGTTTCCCAGAGACTTTCCAAATAGGCAGGGAATACAGAAAATGTCAGGCATGTTCCCCTACATAGGGTATTTCTCTTAGGTGTAACATATACTAATCCAATAAGAAGCTTGTATTTTAAAAACAAGGACAAAAGTTAAACTTTTCATCTCTTTTCAAAGTTTGCAGAAAGCCTGGATTAAAATTCAATTGAAAGAGGTTAAATTAATGAGAAATTCAATTAGAAATAGCAGGAAACAGAACAGAAACTGGAAAAAAGAAGGAGAGGCAGGTATGGGGTTTTCTTTGTTCAGATTCATTCTTCCAACCATAGATCTGAACCAGCATACTAGAAGAAAACACCGTAGCCTTTTGGGAAGTCAGTGATCCCCACGTGAGTGGAGCAGTTGCCTCCTACCTCTGGCACTTACACCTCCAGGTGCACAGTCATGGTGCACTATGAGGTTCAGTAACTCTCTTAGCAAATTCTCCTGACCTACCTCCTTTTTACAGCCGATTTTATCACTATAATGGATGAATGTGCCTGCAGCATTTCTTGGAGGTCATCGGTTTTCCACATTCCTCTTTTGAACCATCCACATGCATTATTGTATCATGGATTTTGAAAACCTTAGCCAAAGCCTCATGAAAGGAAGGAAACGCTTTCACTCAGCCCACTTGATATGATACCTCATTGGATGATATTAATTAAGAAGGAGAAGATGGGGATTAGTGAAAGAATTGTAAGGGAAGGTTAAGTACCAGCTAAATGAAAGTAGGTAGTAGATTATGATGAAGAGGAATATAAGGCTAATTGAAGATCATCAGCAGGGCTCATTAGGAGCTGGTCTTGGAAATGACCTTACTTAGATTGTTCCCTGGCAGCCTGGGAACCCAAAGCTGGATGAAGCTAATAGAATTTGTTAAGGCCACAAAGCTGGTTAAGCATCATCAGAAGGCAGAAAAAAATACTGGAGAAGCTGGCTGTCATGCAGGGCTGGAGTAGGAGAAATTAATAGTACAAAGAGCAAAATTAAGCACAGGGTGACTCAGGGCATGAATTTGTCTTTTATGCTTGAAGCTCAAGAGTTACAAATGTCTCAGAAGCACAGATGGGTGCCTGGGCGTGCAATGCTGATCACTGGGTTTTTGCAAACCACCTACAAACTGTGGTCATGGAAAAGGCAAATGATCTTTTAGAATGGATCAGGCAAACAATTTTCCAGAGAACTGGACAAGTAGCAGTTTCACTATATAAGGGCCAGTGAAACATCCTCTGCAGCAGCAATACAGTCCTGGTCATTTCTGTTCAGGAATCATAGAATCATAGAATATTTTGGGTTGGAAGGAACCTTTAAAGGTCATCTGGCCCAACCCACGAGGTCTCCAAAGAGGAACTGCATGTAAAACACTCTTGCATTAAAGAATAAAAGGAAAAGAAACTTTGTCTTACAAAAGGGAGCTAAAATAGTCTAGTTGACCCTGCTGGTTGAGAGCTTTGGGGACACATAACTGCTCTAACTGTAATGGGAATACTCATGATTAGTAGAAAACAGCTTGTTGGAACGAACCCAAAAAGGTGTAAATTGGAGTGACAGCCAGTGTAGCTTCAAGAAGGCAGCCCCTACCAGAAGAGCGAGACACTAGTAGGAATTACATCAGTGAAAACAGAGTTATATTTAGAGGATGTTCATCAATACTTTTATAATACATAATTGCCTGAAGAAGCAAGGGAGGTTCTTCTCAGACCCAGAGGTCCCATGTCCTTCTGTGTTTCAGTGACCATCGGATAGACAGTGGGATGGAGCCAGTTAGCGTCAGCCCAGCTTCCCACACTGCTGTTTGTAGGCACCCCTCAAAAGGCAGTGGAATGGACCGAGGACCTGACCATGCTTACTGACTCAAGAGAACTTTTGAAGAACTCATCAGACCTATTTTGTGTAGTATAATTCAGGACAAATCTCTTGCTCATTTTCCCTCTAGACACTGCTAACTGAAGCTGCCTCAGAACAGCCAGATTTATTTCTGCTTTACATAAAGTAAGCATGAAATTTATTACTAGTATCAGACAGAGCAGAAACAAGCAGTACCATCATCGTGGTTTGTGCAATCCTGCATGTTGCCCGAGAACAAGGCAGTATTGATTATTTTACAAGACAAGTTACATGTGAGGAAGTAAAGATCAGATTAAAAAATTAAATGCCTCGGGGAGGGTGAATAGCAGCACAAATCTGTTTGATGTTTGTGTCAACAAGGTTGCCAAAGCAAACAGCACCAACATCTGTCTGTTGCATCGACTGGAAAATACTGTAAATGGGAAAATATTTTAATTGTAAGCTGTGGTTCACAGAACTCCCCATGTCTTTATTTATTAGGCTGATAATATCACTCCAACATATGAACTTTATGCAGCATGTATAAATAATTCATGGATTAGCAAATAAAGAGATCTGGAATCTGTACACAGAGATGGCTGTTGCCAATTATCTCACTTGTGCAGAGCCAGACCTCTCAGCTCCCATTGCTTGCAGCTGCTCTTTTAAATCATTCATCAGCGCTTAAGAGATATGCTGGTGGCGCTGGCAGAGAGTATTTGAATTTTCATTGTTTACACACTGTGAATTTAGCTTCTGGTCTGAAATTATCTGCCACATTGAAGCCTTTGAGAATATGGATGAGAAGAATAAGACCATTCCCCCTTTTCTTTTTCTCCATTTTTTAACTTATATGATTTTTATTACCTCTTTTGCATTTTTACTTCATATTCTTTTTATAATCACTAATTTCATTTTAAAGTTGCAACTGATATCATTCTCTATGCTGTTTAGATCATGATAACATCAGGAATACTGTGAAATATTCTCTTAAAAGTATTATGAAACAAATGCCAGGTAAATATTTTGTTCAAAGTCGCACAATTGTCCAGTTTTAGTCTGGAAATTTCTTCCTTACCAACTAAATATCTAGAATTGCTTCTTCCTGATAGTGTTTATACAGAAGCCTTTCAGAAATAATAATGAAAGCGGCTTAAAAAATTGATGACAAGCCACAGCCAATGCTTTTTCTTGTCAAATTACTGAGGCACTGAGTTTTGGTGCACTTTCAGATCACAGCGGGTAGTACTTCCTTGATGATAAATTTGACCATGTCATTCTAGTGATATGGCTTAATTTACTTATAGCATGGATACTGCCAGTAATGCTTTTAAAGTCAACGGCCTTATGATAAAGCCAGACTTTTAGCCATATTAATTGAAAATCTCATTCCTGTAATTAGATATTTATGCAGCATTATTAACTATGCATCTATCTGGGAATGTATAGAGTATCTCTATACAAACAGAAGTTCTCCTGTCAATAGTTTTGGTCCTTTCTGTTAAGCTATAAATAAAGCAGCAGCATTAAAACCACTCTCAAGTTCCTGGAGTTAGCTGGTGCAATGCTGGAGCCGAGGTTAGGGGAACGGAGCTTGCAAGCCAGGTGAAGCAGTTCCAGCTGATAGCCCTCTAGTGCACCCTGTCCCACTCCTCCCAGAGGGATGCAGAGAGGGATAACGGGGTTACAGAGCCCGTATGGTCCCACCTAGCATCCTAAAACTTTTAGTGGAGTTGGCAGGGAGCAGCAGTGCCAGGTGCCACACCTCAGGGCATATGACAGCCCCTCTGCAGCCAGGGCTGGGGGAAGGAACCCTACAGCATCGTCATCTCATCATCATGTAGGAAAGCAGCCTGACCATGATTTTGGCAACAGCCACCCAGGCTATAGGGTATGCACTGTGTCTCTCTTACCTTTTCATATCGGGGCAAAGCAGTATCCCCTTTATTTCCTCAAAGTGGAGCACTTTGTGGTTTATTCTGTAAGGAGCACAAGCAAATGCTTATATCCAACCTGCACCTGATGCTCATACGCACTCAGGACCTCTGTAAGCAAGAGGCACAGCATTTGCAAAGTTTCCAAGGGGGACAGGTAGACACAGGTGGTCATCAGTGCTGATTAAAGAACAGAAGCAGCAGAATGTGCCAGGGCTCCGGAGTCCCAATCAATACCCGTTTGGAAGGGCTCTGGAGAGAGGAGACACGGAGCAGAGGATGTCCTCGCTATGCTTCTGTCAGCTCCCAGCAGTTCATTGAAAAAATTAGGTTTCACTCTCAGATCCGCAAGTGACAGTGGATGGCATTTACCAGATGGCATGTGTAATGGGACTGTCACACCATTATAAGTTTAAAAATAAAGTATTGGAGGCAACTAATGAATATACACTTCCTAATTTCAAGAATTTTGTTCTGTCCCTGTCAGGTGTTAGGCACTCGACTTGCGAGTGTTGAAAGACTTTGAGTGTGTTTGTACTAAAAGACATAGTCTAGCATGTAACTCGCCTGTTTGAATTTAAAAATTGGCATTGAAATAAGCAATTTACATATTTTCTAAAAAGGGTGATTTTCCTTCTTAATGACTTTCAATGCACTTACAAGTGAAATGCATTGTTTAACTAGAATGTCATCATTTAATAATGATGAATAATTAATATGGAGAGTAATCTTCCTCACAAACCTGATAATTCTACTATGTACATTTCCATCTTTATCATTTTCCCTCATTTGTCAAAAAATAAAAATTAAGCAACTCAAAAGTCTACTTTTTCAAGTCTACTGATGTATATTTTAAAATATTTTTATTTGATATTACCTCAAAGTGAATATCTTTGTATGGGACCTCACTTTAAAATACTGATTTGAGGAGGTGGCAGTAAGATAGTGAGAGGCTAATGAAATGCAATCTAAAATACACAGAATTTTCTAAACAGTGTACTGGCTTTTTTCTTTATTTCTTATTTTCTCACAGTTTTTCCAGTGCCAACACAAAAAGGAAAAAGAATTTAGAAAATAAAAGGATTATATGCATTGCATTTCTCTCTTTATCTCTTTCTTTTTGTTAGGCATTTTTGTGTTAATTAAAGGACTGCTCTAGCTCCAGTTGAAGTCATTTGGGAGGATTCCTTTTATTTTCAGTGATGATTTTATCATGCCCGTGATGAATTGTTTATTAGGTTTGTTGTTTTTCCAGCAGACTGGCTTCTGGGACTGCAGGGAAAAAGCAGGGCAGATTTATAAATTAATATGGTCAGCACATCAATTGATATTGGTAGTAGAAAGGTAAATTCAGCTAAATCCTGGTGAGTAAAACATGATTTTTCTCTGTGCATTATACTCAGCTGTGTTCTAAGAAAATCGTACAAACAAAGGAATCGGATTGTTAGTGAAGAAAATTCTCAATTACTAGGAAAAAAAAGTCAGGCTGCCCTATCAGTCAGCTTAATTGTAAATAAAACCTTTTTCTGCCTCTTCTTTGTGTCAGTAACATCTACATGAAACACTCTTGGTTGTATGCAATGAGATGTGGTTTCTTGGCAGCACAGGGCGAAACATTGACACAATTATACTGTCCTAAAGTCTTTCTTGCTCTCAAGAACTCGTATCGCTTACAGGACCAGAATGGGTGGCTCACAGTAACCCGTTTTAGTTGCCATTTGGGTGCACACTGTCAGGTGCTGTATTTCAGGGGCTTTTTTGCAGCCAGCTCTACACAAATTGCTGGTGCACAACTGGTGATTGTGCAGGATTTGCTTGTAGGTTGGAGGACTCAAGACATCTTACAGGGGCTTGAATCTCAGTTAATATCAAGACTTTTAAAGCTGTCTTAATTCTGAAGCTCAAAAAACGTTGAGTTTATTGATATTCAGTGTAGTTCAGCGACAGATTTCCCGTGGATGCCAGCAGCACGCCACCTGGCTGTCAGAGATAGAGAAAGTAGGAAACAAAGTCTCTAACAACCTTTCCTCCATGGGTCTTATGTACAGATGGTTCCAGATTTTGCCATCCCCACCAGCTGCCATCACACAGTAAGTCTGAACTGGAAATACAGTATGTACAAAAGAGAAGTCCTGCCACAAAGACTGGTGAGGCCACACCTCAAATATTGTGATCATTTTACGCCTCTCACTACAAGAAGGACATTGAGATGCTGGAG